>JAWDJV010009433.1:0-52640 GCA_033119285.1 Teratosphaeriaceae sp. CCFEE 6253
CGCTCAGCTCGAGAAACTTGCACAACCGCGTGCTATCAGCGCGAAAGATCAGCCACCGGATCATCTGCTGCAAGTACCTCTCCAGCTTCTTCCGCTGATGCTCGTTGTACTTCTCCCGCTGGATCGCGTTCAACGAGTCCGGATCTTTGATATTCGCCGGAACGAACTCGCCCGTCGACGTCCTACGAGGCGGCGCGAAGCTCGACTTCCTACGTGTGTGCTTCCTGCCCGCCAGCGGAGGTCGTTGCGGCACGGCTCCATCAGTCCCACTACCCTCTCCTACCCCGTCAAGGTTATCTTGCGTGATGTCCTCGGCCTCGTCTTCGTCCATGAGCTTCTCGAAGAGCCCGCGAGCGCCACGTGCGTATGGGAACGCAGACTTCGGGAACTTGGGCATCTTCGCCTTGCTCTCCGTTCTTCCACCTCTCAGACCAACCTTCTCCGCCGCACTCTGGCCCTTGTACTTCCAATGCAGGTTCACGAAGTCCTGCAATGTCCGCCGGATCGTCCATACCATCCTCGCCGGACCATTGCCGTACTCCATATCCACTTTGAATATCAGATGTCGGTCGCCAGTGTTGTCGTTCCTCATCTCCGAGTGCGAGATCTTGATTTTCAGCTGCTCGAGTAGGACGGGCACTTTCCGGTGCCCGTGTTCGTCACGCTGGTACATGGACGCGAACACCAACGCAGCTGGTGCGCCCGCGAGCAGCTCTGCCATGAGCTGGGCACTCTTCTGATGATCGACCTTCATGCGCTCGTCCTTCTTGCGTTGTGTCATGACCTTCATCGCGCTCTTCACCTGGCGCCATTTCTGTGCGCTGGTGCTCGCCTGCCGGTCCGCTCTGGCACGGAAGGGGGAATTGCCACCATCAAGGCCTCCTATGCCCGTGATGCGTCGCAAGGCTCCCGGACGTTGCGGTCCGTGAGGGGTCTCGGTGTCATCGTGCTTGCGAGCAGCGTACGATAGTCCACGAGCACCATCAAGGCCTTTGCGCCAAGCGCTACGTATGCGATCTCGACCTTCGTCTTCAGAGACGCCCGCATTATGCTGCCCAGAGTCGGACATATCGGATAGTGTGTTGTTTCGCGAAAGATTGGCTGGACGATTACTGGATCCCGGCATGGGGTGGTCGCGGCGGAAGGACGCAAACCGCGACTGCTTGGGTGTCGAGGGACCAGAATCTGCCCCGTAAGCTGCTGGACGTTTGGACATCCGTCTCTTCTTTGGCCGAAGCTCGTCCACCTGATCACGATCGGATTCCTCTTCCTCAATGTCGGCGTCAGCAGCTTCGCTAGGCTCGATCGGATAAGTCGGCTCGCTACGTTCTGACTGCGGCGACAGCGCTCCCATAGGTGTTGCGAAGCCCGTGCTGCCACTCTGGGCCCTCGTATGGTACGACGGCGAAGATGGAGATGCCAATGCTTTCAGCTTGCCGAAGAACGAGGCCTGACGATCGCGCTCCTTCGTGTTTGGCGCGCGTTCGCCATCGTGCTCCTCCGCCTCCCAAGTCTGCGTCCTTTGCAACGGCGACGAAGCGACGACATCCTCCTCCAGGGTATCCCGCGCGAATTGCACACTCCGTCGGTGAGCCGGCGTCATGGAGCCCGATCCGTTGGCTCGTTTTCGTTGCAACGCCACCGGCGATGACTCTGTCGTCTTGGTCGCGACCAGGTCGTTTGTGGTCGGCTCTGGACCGACAGTGCCCGGCTGGGCTTCAAAGGGAAAGCTGCCTCTGGTGCCCGGCGCGTCCCAATGCACGCTCGCCGCCCTTCCCGGTCCCTGTGTGCCATTCTCTTCTGGCCGCCCATTCGGCAGCTCGGGCAGCTTCTTGTCGTCAAGGCTTGCCAGCCGCTGCTGGACCCGCAGCGGACTGGAGACATATCCATTCGTCTTCCGCAACATCTCCTCCTCCGCGGCATAAGGTGCCGTGCTGGGCGAGACATCACGCGGCGAGCGGCTCATGGGAGATCTACTCTCATCCCTGGCCTGAGACGGCGCGACTGTGGCAGTCGCCATGGTGGCTTTCGTGGCTTCCCGGAACTTGACGCGTAAGAAAGTGCGACTCAGCAGGCCTCCTTTAACCGCTCCCTTCGCTTCCGGAGAGCAACACGGCCGCCCACGCTTCCACGACTCTTTCTACAGGTCATATTGTTGGGTAATGCGGAGACCAAGCAAAGTAGTCATCATTCCTCCCGTCCTGGATTGCTGAAGTTGCCAATGCGTCATCAGACCGCGGCTCGATGGGCTTGTGGATGTGTGGACCGGAAGCGCGAAGTGAGGTCGAGCACTCGCCACACGCGGGCTGGCCCGGGCGATCATGCTTTGCGGAGGTGGCGTTTGCACCGCCACGCATCCAACGTTCAGTGGACCTCGGGAATCATAGATGGAAGACAACCTCCTTGCCTCCATGCCGCCATATTTTGTTGGAACGTACACATGTGCTATAGTTCCATCTCTGCCGTTGGTCGTTACTTCAACATCATCAGCTGTGTACGATGTGAATACCACCACCAGCTCTTCAAATGCCAAGATACTGTCCGCCAGCCCTGAGGTTTGGCGCAACAAAGGCCTGCACCGGCCGCACTGACACTGACGGATGGAAGTCAACGTGGCTATGCTAGCGGTATGTCGAAGCCTTCTAGCAGCATTGTCGATCGTACCCTCACGATCGTACTAGTTGGCATGCGACGCCTTCACCCAGGAAAGGTCCAATACTCTCAACGCTGGAGATACTGATCATGAGCTGTCAATCACTTCCTGCATAGAGACGTGGCCAGCCTTCCTGAGCCTACCATGGTCTCTTGGGAAGTTAGGCCTTAGCCCTTGACCGCCCACCACTTAAGACAGGGAATGCCGGACGAACAGTCGGGCCCGGATAACCGCTGTCCGGGAGATCAAGACGGCCCAGTCCCACGATCCCGAGCCACCAGCGACCTTACATCTGACTCTACGCCTTGAACGTACCCATCGTCTGTCTGACGCCTCCCGGAGAACGACATGAGCGTACCTCTCCAATCACCACTCGCCGTCGACTTCACTCCACTCACCTGACAATACCCACTTGATGACTGTGGGCCATAGTATACGCCGTAACAAAGCCGCCGGTACAATCGTCGTGGTCTCAGACAGTGGCAATGTCTCCGAGCACGATGTCTTGGAGTCTACACGCGCCGCGCCGCTTTGTCTGAGACAATGCCATCCGAAGGTGAATATAATGCCGCTGTGTGAAGGCTTTGGACGTACCTCTCGCAACACATCAATTCATTATGCACCTCTACTTGTCGAACACGTTCTCAAACACCCTCAGGACAGTGTATATGCCATCATTTCAGCGCTCCTTACCGATTGCCCTTTCCCATCTACTGATCCAACCAACGCACACGCCTCAAGGAAAGCCAACTTCGAACTACCGCAACTCCGCGCATCGTCTGCAGGACAGTCGATCTTCACGACCGCAAAGCAGCACCGCTCCACCTACGTCTAACCCACACCACACAAAATGCCTACCAACGGTCCCGGCAATACTTGCTCGGTCTGCTGCAACCCTCTTCTGTCATGCTGCTGCCATGTGAAAGCACACCTCAGCGCGGCGAACTTGGTCAATCACGCCTCGTATGGCAGCTCGACGGACTGCAAGACCTGCTCGCTCCCACTCTCGATCTGTGCGTGTGGCACGAACCCTAATCCGCGTCGCGACTCCATCACGACCCACACACACCTGAGCAAGCACTAAGGTGCCGGGCCGAGCAAGCCAGTGCAGTGTATAATATCCCTGGCGATGAGAGTTCGAACACGCTAGCACGGTGGAGTGTAGGATATCCCCCAGCGACGGCGTCAAACACGGACTGTATTGGTTTTACAAGGCGTTGGACAGGGTTGTATCAGTAGATCAAATACGAGAACTTGTGGAGGCTCATCGCCCTTGCACCGAAAACCCCGACTTGTCTCAGCCTGACTCCAGTCGTGATATGTGGTAGTCCTACAGTAGTATGTAACCTTCGCCATGCCCTTGACGCCTCGCTGTAACGGCGTCTCACTTCCGTCATCCGGGACAATCTATAAGCTGACCAACGTCCACCTATCAAGCGGCTGAAATGCGGCACGGATCCCCTGCATCGTTCGCCTTCGTATGGCTCTGTTGCCGGTACCGAGATGCTTTCTATCGGTCCATGGCGGCTCCGAGGCACGCCAGTATCGTTGACTTTACCGTCGTAAGCTGAGAGACGGGATCGCAGCAACCCAGGCAATCGCAGTCGGCGTGGGTACTCCAGGCGGGCCGAGCCATGTGTTCTGTCTCAGCGAGCCGCGGACTCGTCGCTCCAATAGCGGAGTGGGCCCAGTGTGCGCACAGAGCGCTGGGCTGGGCCTCAACACAACCGCCGTCTCAAGCTCTCCACCGATCTGACATCGACACCCTCACATCTTCAGCATCGAGTACCGGCTCTTGGCCCGGATCGTCGGGCCGAACTTGAAGAACACGAACGGGATCGGAAGCATAGCGAGGCTGATGAACCCCAGCAGGCTCGTCGCCCAGTCGATGCCCAGGCGCTGGTACATCTGGAAGGTGAAGAGCGGGAAGGCTACCGTACGTCAGCACACCGATGCGCATGCCTAACGCCGCGATCTTGGCTCGGCTTACCCGCCCCCAGCCCATACCGCGCCAGCCCATTGGCCGCCATCGCGCTCGCGCCGTTCATGGGCCCGTAGACGTCGATGAGGTACATGGCCGCGGACATGAAGACGCACAGGTTGCCCCAGGCGAAGGGGATGCCGGCCAGCACGGGCGAGATCCAGTGGATGCCCTGGCGCGCGGACCACGCGAACCAGAAGAGCCTGACGGATGTCAGCCACGGCTGATCGGAGAGGAGGGCCGGGCTTTTGAGGGACGACTTACCCAATGGGGATGCCGAACGAGCCCATCATAGCTGTGTATAATCGATGCTCCGGCGCCGCCATATGTCGACCCTCCTTGAGCGCCTGCGCGGTCCTTCTCGTATAGACCGTCTTATCGAGCACGATCGCCGTGGCCACAGCGAGTAAGACGCCGATCCCGATGCCCAGGAACGTGAGGCCGTACTGCCAGGTGTTGAAGCCGTAGACGGACTCAAAGGTGAACGGGTAAGCGGCGAAGAAGGCGAACAGCACGCTGAACGCGAAGCCGGGGTAGAGGCTGAAGAACAGCACGATGGGCTCGGTGGCCAGCATGACGACCGGGCGGGCGATGGTGATGGTGACCAGGATCTTGAGCTGGGCGAGCCCGCTCATGGCCGGGGCGGGCGGCGGCGGGATGTGCAGCTTCTTGGCGCGGCGCTGGAGGATCACCTTCTTGAAGGTCTCCTGCATGGGCAGGATGCAGAGGTAGGCGGCCAGCGAGATGATGATCGTGCACCACTGGGTCCAGCGCCAGCCCTTGAACTGCGCGGCGAAGCCTCCGATGACGGGCCCTGCACCACCATAGTCAGTTTTGCTCGACGTCGCACCGCAGGCCGTCGGAATTCGACTTCCTCACTCACCTAGTGCCGGGCCCAGGAAAGGCGCCATAACATATGTGCTTGATGCGATCGCACGATCCTTGGGACCGAACATGTCCGCAATCGTCCCACTACCGACCGCCAGCACGGGACCGCCAGACATGCCGGCAAGTAGCCGGCAGACCAGGAGTCCGCCGAACGAGTTGGTGAAGCCGGCCCCGAGGGTGAACAGCATGTAGATCGGTGCGCTGGCCTTGTACACGACCCCCCGGCCAAACTTCTCGGAGATGGGCGCCGCGAGCATGGGCCCCAGTGCTAGACCGAGGACGAAGAGTGAGAGCGAGAGGATGGCAGCTGTGCGTGACACTCCAAAGTGTCTTGCGATCTCCGGCGTCCCGGGCGTGATCATCGACGAGCCGGCCGTGGTCGCGAAGGACAGGAAGGCGATCGGGGCGATGTGTAGAGCCCTCTTGCGCATGGTCCAGTTGAGAGGGTTGTCTGGGTCGTCCGGACCGTTCCAGTCCGCTGCAGAAGTGGGTTGGGGTGGCTGTGGTTGGGCATGTGACGAGTCCTGCGGTGTCGCTTTCTCCAAGTCCTTGTCATCGCTGCGGAGCGAGTCAACTTCGCTACCGATCTCGACGGCGTCCGGGCTGCTCAGCCCTTCGGCTTCCAGTTTGTCGAGCTTCTCCAGGTCATGACTCTCGCTGGGTTCCAGCTGGGCATGGTGGCTAGTCGTGTCCAGATGTGCCATGGTGCCGTTCATCTCGACTTGGTCCCAGATCAGTCGTAGTGGCAGGTGCGGTCGGTTGCTTCGTGGCTCCAAAGTCTATTGTGTCCAGCATCGACAACACCCGCGTCGCTTTATACGCCGTCGCGCCCACGAAGTCCTCTGGTGACGGACGGGCGTAGGGGCTCTGCTTTGAAATGGACGCCACGTCCACCAACGCGATCTTCCAAGAGAGGAAGACTGTTGAGGGACATCACCAGCACCGCCGCACGCCAGACACGTGCCAGACATGTCCCCTCCGCTCATACCGACCAAACATTGATGATTACTGAACTTGTGGCGCCGTGGCAGCCCTGCCATTGGCTGTTCGGCTTGCGCCATGCAGCACGCCCGCAGCACATGATGGAAACAATCTACTCGGGCCCCTTGTTTGCGGCCGTAGACATGGGAGGAGACATGTAGGGCGCGGTTGTCCAGGAGTGATGAGTGAGAGGCTACCTTGTCCTTGTGGCGCCCTCGGTCGGTGTCAACCGGAAGCACGACGACTCTCCAAGTGCCGAGGCATCGGGTCGCATCACCACCGCCACGCCCATCGACGGGTGCATCCATTCGTCCCGGGAATGAAGGCGATGGCAGACGCTCCCCTCCAAAGCCCGCCGCGGCCGATGCTCACCGTCCTGCGACCTCGTCCTCGTCTACCACCGCTTCGTCTCGATCCCCTTCCGTCCTCAGGCTACCCGCTTGGCAAAGATGATGAGGCTCAAACAAGCTTCGGAGCCCTGTCGCCGGCTGCACCGGGATGCGGTCACTGGCGATAGCTGGGGAGATCTTGCCGCCACAACACAGATGTTGGATGGTGGACGCAAGATATCGTTCATTCACACTCCTTTCTTCATCCAGTATCATTTCTTCTCACAATCGCCGTCGTATCAACAGTCTGTAGCTCCGGCGTGCTGCACTTTGAACAAGTCGATCCTCAGAAGGCTTCCAACCAACCGATTGAACACCGGCGAAGACTAAGATGGCGGACTGCGGTTTCGTGCCAATCTGTGTACGCGAATCGCTGTAGTGGGACTATCTGGAGCCACTGCTGACCGTTCGCATTGCTTGCTTGCAGATCCAGTGCGGCACCGACCAGAACCCCTGCCACCTGAAGATCGTTGGTCCAACGCTGGGATTCATTGTTGGCGTTTGCATGGCAGTAATAGAGGAACATCGAGATCGAGATGCATGTACAGCAGACTGACGGGGATAGGTCGTGTGCTGGCCGGCCGCGCTCTTCTGTGGATGCTGCGCAACGGAGGCCGGAAAGAAGTAAGCATCTCATCGGCAAGACACTCAAAAGAGACGACACGGGACTGATCGTCGTGCTCAAAGGACGCTCGGCGCTCCAGCAGACACCTCCGCGGCCGTCAATAATGCCATACCCTTCTAGAACCTACAGGCGCTACCTGAACGAATCTCCAACCTTACGACTTGATGTTCCATAGAGAAGCCCAGGACTGGGGCAGATAGCTCAGTCCCCCGAGCAGCATGGCGTTTGGAGTCCGATCCTGAGTCGAGCACAGGGAATGGGATGCTGGACTCACGGCATTCACATGATAGACATTACGGTACCATTTGCATAGTGGTTACTCACCGCTCAGTGCATCACAATCGCGCCCATGCTTCGAAGGTCTTCCACTGGCCGGGTGCACGGTCAACACCGCATTCTGACATTGAGAGCCCGAGTACGTGAATTTTCGACCCACGCAACAGCGTCAGCAGATGCGCTCGCGGACTGGCATGTGACTGCAACGGAAGACTTGACCGAGTCAACGTCACTACACATTGACTCGAGCCGCACGCACGGGCAGCAGTGATTCCAACGTGACTTCCAAGCTTCACTTCCACGGCAGCACAGACTTACCCAGAGTCCTCCTGGTGGTGGAGACCTCTCATCAGCTCGTCCCTGGATGCAGCGACGTTGCGGTGTAGCTCGTGCCACGTCATGGACCGCGAAGGGGACCTGACAGCGTTTGTCAACGGCAGCTGCTGGTCGAGGAGCGAGCAGCATGAGGCCGGCCTGCGTGAGATTGACGCTCTCGACTGGGGCACAGCAGACAAACCCACCCCGGAAGTGCGATCGATGCCAATCGCTCCGCCTCGGGAGACAGATAACAAAGATGCGAACGAGACCGTGGAAGTTCCAGAAGGCTTCCTCGACGCGGAGGCATCGACCAACGGCCCACGACCGGCTTCAGAAGACGCCGACGATTGCTCGACGCTGATATCGGATCTCCATGATGTGGCATCGTTGCAGCATCAGATCGACACCCAGCTTGCGGCGGAGCTACGACAGGACGGCATCGCGGAGGGACAGCTACCTGACAGCACTGGGGTACGTTCAGTGACGGAGGATGCTCAGACGGGTGCGGTTGGTCACCTGCCATCGACTAGTAGATCAGGCCACCCCGAGCACGACCACTTGAACGGAGCGCAGAGATCGGAGGATGCAGAGGACGTGGCCGAAGACCAAAGCACAATGGTGAATGCCCCCAGGACGCTGCAGGCTCACCAAGATGGCGTCCCCGCCACGGCTGTCCATCCATCTCCCACGGCTGTGTCCGATGATGGTCCAGAAGCTCTCCAGCACGACAGTCCTCGCCAACTCTCCAGCACCCGCTCCTCGCCTGATCCGTTGCAAGGCCCGCCAACCAAGATGGCGAAGCTGGACGGCTCACGACGCAGGCCTGGCTCAAGCGCGGACGGCGGAGTGGCAGGCAATCGTAAGGCTATGATGGCGCCTCCCATTCCACCGCTTGCCAGAGCATCAGAGAGTGCTCCAGGCCAGGATCCCGGTCACGCCAGCACCGCACAATCTCCACCAGCCGAACAAGGTCTTTCAGAGGTGACGGGTGCGCTCGAAGTCGACGACAGCTCGCTCGCGGCCTCGACGTCAGCCAGGCTGCGCTCGAAGACAGTAGACCCGCAGCTAGAGATGGCCGCCAACAGCAGTGACATCGCGACCAGTACTGGTACCGGAAGGGGTGATGAAACGGCAGCAAAGAAACCCAAAAGCATCGGCAGGGTGCTGCAAGCGCTGGCGAGCACTAGCGTAGGGACCAAGATCAGCCCGAAATTGAGGACGAGGACGCAGACGAAAGCCGTCGCGCAGTCGAAGCCGAGTGAGGCTGCGAAGAGAAGGCATAGCGGGAAGTGATGATGCGGTCTCCAGGCTCGCTACAGTAAGACAATGGGGAGTTTGGCAGGCTGAAATGTACCGTGCATGGCACGGCAACACAAGAGCGCAATGGCAGCAATGGGACATCGCCAGGAAGGCAAGCAGTGTATCGCACGCAGATCGCAGATCGTTTTTTTAAGGCTCCGAAGGTTGGCTCACCCCTTCAGGAAGCTCCAGATATGTACACTATTCGCCAAAGCCAGCATGACCACACCCATCCCAACGTCACCCAACTCCAGCTGCCTTGGCCTCAACATGTCTATTGGTGCTTGTGCGTGATCGCAGTAGATCATGCTCGCGAGTAGCAGCGCCGAGCGGAAGAGGAGATCCAGGGCATCTAGCAAGCCCGGGACGCCGAACGAGAAACGCTGGGCGAGAAAGAGCTTGGTGGCGATGCGTCGGTATACATCCGCGTCGCTGCACTGCGCGCGGATAAACTCGTCCATCTCCGAAGCCGCGGGGTGCGTCACTGCCAGAATGTTCAGTCCGTTGCTGGCGCTCTCCGGATAAGCGTAGTTCGCTGGCGGACACCGCAGGCGTCTCATGCATGCCCATCGGACTTGTTCGAGCATGTTGAAGCTTGCACTCAGGTTCCTTCCCGCCTTTGCCGGCATCGTTGCTTCGTCGCGTTTCGTCCTCGGCTTGGGCAGCGAGGCCAACTCCTCTATTCTAGCGGTGCGATTCTTCACGTCATGGGCACAACACTCGCGATTGAGGGCCGTGTCCAAGTCTGAGTAGTGCACCATGCGGCTGTAGAACGCCGGCGACAGCACCTCCAGAGTCACTGTTCGCCCATGGTCCTCCTCGTAGGTGAAGGCGGGCGAATAGAGGACCACCTCCGCGCCTTCGCTGTGAGCCGGCTTGTAGATGACCCGCAGAGGTGCCGGAGCGGCATGGACAAAGTCCGTCAGGAAATCACGAAAGAAGCCTTCGAGGCGCCTCTCATCATCCGTGTATGGTCTGCTGATACTGCTGTCCGTCACCTCCGGTCGATACCAGACGTGCAGCTTCCTACGCAGAGATAGCTTGGCTGCCTGCCATGCAATGCGCGGGAACGTGGCGAAGCCCACCCAGCACCACCGGAGAATGAAAGTGGTCGCCTCGTAAAGAGACAGCCCAGCTGGGTCCTTGGCTTCGCCGTCGGAAAAGACTCGAGCGACAAGCTTGGGATGCTCCTTCGATGAGCGGAGAACAATGGTGTTGTCGATCCGCACACATCCCGACCGCTCGTAATCCGCAAAAGGGTCCGTTGCTCGGAGCGAGTAGCTGCCTTTGCGGCTGTTGAAAGGAGACACGTGAAAGTCTTTGGTCCAGCTATCACCGAACACGAGGTGCTTCGAGGCGTCGTTCGTACCATTGACAGGCATATCAAAATGCTCACCGGCGACTGCATCGTCTGAGCTACCGCCCTTGAGGAGATACAGGCGCCGCTCGTCGAAGGTGTTGTTGACCTCCAGAATCATATATCTCAATGTCGTGTCGGCATCGTACAGATACCAGAAAGACACTGGATTAAAGCTATAGCCGAGGAATCGCGGCGCCGTGACAAGATATGCGAAAGCATAGTCACGATCAGTCACGCCTTGAGTGTGCAGATACGCCTTCAGCTTCTCCGCCAGCGTCCAGTCCGCGTT
The DNA here is from genome assembly GCA_033119285.1 of Teratosphaeriaceae sp. CCFEE 6253. NCBI lineage: Eukaryota > Fungi > Ascomycota > Dothideomycetes > Mycosphaerellales > Teratosphaeriaceae > Teratosphaeriaceae sp. CCFEE 6253. The sequence continues at coordinate 11,060 of JAWDJV010009433.1, forward strand.
GCCGCGCTCCAGATAGTCGGCAGAATCGATGTGGAACCATGCCGCTTGTGGTGAGTCCACGGAAAGCATCCTACTGAGGCGCCCGGTGATGCCGACAGGAATCCCTACGAAGAGGTACGAGTATGAGAAAGCGTGCTTCTTGGGAAACACCCGCGAGTGAGTCGTCCTGCTTGGGAGTAGTAGGGGCGGCAAGACCTGCTCGTCGATCCGTTGGCTATGTATTGGCTCGTCGATGTCTTTGGTGTGCAGTCGTCGTCCTCGCAAGACAATGCCTCCAGCGAAGATGCTACACATGGCAAGCAGCGCGAATATCTGCATGTACAGCCGCTTAACTTCATCCTTGGGATCCAGCCGTTGCAGGTCTCGCCAGCCGGGCATGTGCCAGTGTCCGACCAAGTACCCGTAGGTTGCATTCACACACAGAAAGAGCCCGAGATCACGTTTCCATGACGAATCGCCGCGCAATGGTCTGAGCAGCCATGCCGGCTGGAAGAGCAAGACTCTTGTCGCGAAGGTGGACTGGGGTGGGGTGAATATGCTCCATAGACCTGTGGTGACCGCCCATACCACGACCAGAATGGAAGTCGTCGAAATTCCTTGGCCGTCATCTGCGGTGATCATTGAGCCGCCCCTCATGTCGTCCGAGCCTGTATCTCCACAAAGATCACAAGCACTACAGGTACGATGCTTCTGGGAGTAGGCATGGTGACGAGGGCATCGGGTAATGCATGCCTTGATATGCGGCAACTTCAATGATGCTACCAGGTTTGCAAGCTAAAAGGTGGACCTCGCCAAGCTTTTCGACTTCACTTCACCTGTCGAGTGCGTTCGAGACCAGCGTTGCATGCGTTGCTCCGTAACCTTGAATCATTTGACACGATACACGGAGATGCTCAAGAGATATCACGAGGTCGTTCTGCTTGCAGAAAGGAGGTGGGTTGGTGCAATCAATATCTGTCCGCTCTCTCGGTTCCCCGATGCAACAACATGTTCGACGCCGCGCTGCTACCGATGATACAATCCCCGTACCAGCCTGCCAGACCACCACCACAAGTGAGTGGGTACCCGAGTCCTCATGACGCACCCTTCTTGAACCGCACGCTCGCCTCCGATCCCCCAAAAGTCCTCCAATGCAAATTCGGCGGGTCTATTCGCTTGCCGCTTGTCGCCGCAACACTGTGGCTCCTCTCCACGAACTCGAATGCCTCCCTTTCCAAGTCACGTCGTGCTGTGATTGGTGCCACGTTGCTTGGCGTCGAAACCCCAGGGCCGTGGCTGGTCATTGACGACAAGCTCATGTTGCTGCGTGCCCTGCGGATGCTGTCCAGCATATCCGAACTCGACGTGCTTGTGCTCCAGCCCCCTGTGGTGGATGATGCGATGCTTGAGACGCTGGACGTGCGGCCGAGCGGCTCGTCGAACAACATTGGAGTCGAGGTGGACTGCCTTGCGCACAGCGGGCAGTAGGCATGAATCGTCTCGACGCCAAGGTTAATCGTATCCCAGCATCCGTTACTGCAGCCCACAGCGTTGAGGGCGCGAACGCACGGCTCCCCGGACACTTGCGCGGGTCCGTAACAACCGCAAGAGGAGTAGTAGAAGGTGATGATGGCGCACATGATGAAGGTGTCTTGTGTAGCTGTACTTGCGTAGGTGACTGGCGCGGGCTTTGCTGGCTGCGTGAAGCAATTGGGGTGGCTGAGAGAGGAGCTGGATGGACGACTCTACCAGTAGAGCGTCGGTGTGCAGTGAGGACGGATAGGTGGTCGAGAAAGACGAGATGGGGATCGATACCTACCTTTCAAATCGATGTGAAGTGTCCCAGCACAACACTTTCATGTGAATGTACAGCTCCTGGGCAACTTAGTCCAGTTGTAGTGAACATGACACAGTGTTGAAAATGTGCCGGACAAAGAAGGGTGACAATGGCCTTGTCATTCACAGTCTTTGTTGACATTCATAGGCATTGAATAGTGTCCTGGGGGGTATCATGTTGGAAAGAGAAGCTGCCCAGGACCGAGGACAAAGAAGCGTCTGTTGTTCCCGCCACGAGTGCGGATGGCCCGGCGTTGTCAGCACTTGGCACCGTCCGGGTCCATGCACATTTCCGGTCACATTGATGAATGAGCTGATTGCCGCGGCTCACGTGGACGAGCGACGCCTCAGCCACTCAATCCACACGCCCACATCGCCACACGCCTCCAGCGCATCGGCAAGCCCATAGCTCGCAGCACCAGCGTCCTCGTCCATGTAGAAGGTGGAGCTCCCGGATCTGGTGACACGGAGGATGCCATTCAGCAGCACCTGCACCTTGACGTTGCAGGTCATCGTGCCCGTCGCAGCCGGGAAGACGAAGGAGATGGTCGGGACGGGCGACGTGGCAACCGAGACGTTCACTGCCAGGCCCTCGTCAGACGTAGTGGCCGTGGGCGCGGCACAAAGGTCGTCCAATGCCAGTGAGATGGGCGCCGCAGGTGTACTCTTGGGGTCTTTGCTTGGTCCAGATTTGTTGAGCACAGTGTCGGCGCGAGATCTTCCTCCTGTCCGCGTCAGTGGTAGTCGCGAGGTCGGCTGTCTCGCCTGTGAGTGCCGCTGCCACCGCACCCGTCGTCGGTGTCATCAGCTGCGATCGCGACTCGCCGCCCGATTCGGAGGGGGAGAGGGCGGAGTCGCGAGGCGAGTCGCGGGACGTGACGGGCCACAGCGAGCGGAGCGGGGTGGCAGACTCGCAGGAGGTCCCGCCCGTTCGGAAGTGGCCAACCTCAGGCACGTATCAGGCTTGGCGATTGTGCATCTTGCCCGCGAACCCGAGATCGCAGGCAGTGGCGACCCGGGCAGCGACGGCAGGAGCGACCTCACCGCTACCGACAGCCTCGGAGGCCGCAGCGCGCGACATCATCCTCCCCGGCATCTCCTGGATGTGCGGTGGCCCACGGCAGGCGTCGGAAGGGGCTAGCTCGGCGTGACCAGCTGCACGCGCATTCCTCGGACTCGGGCTCGTCGCCGCGCGCACCGTCGCCGCCGACTCACGCGGCGCGCCCCAATGGCGAGCGAGGAGGGCAAGCCGAAGAAGGTGCAACGCATCTCGCAGGCCTGTGACCTGTGCCACCGCCGCAGCATCCGCTGCCGCCCCAGCGCGGAGGTCGCGCACGCCAAGTGCCAGAACTGCTACGACTTCGCCGTCGACTGCACCTACCACCGCCCGTCGCGCCGCCGCCGCCACCCCAGCCACGCGCACAGCTCGCCCTCCAACGTGCTGCCCGCGCAGCACGCCGCCGGCACCGCCACCGCCACCTCCACCTCGCCCAGCACCGAGCAGACCACCAGCCAGGAGTCCAACGCCACCCCGACCAACAGCAACAGCGCCATCGGCGACCTCTTCAGCTACACCGGCGCCCGCGATGCCGCCAAGATCGACAACATGCCCGACGTGGCCTGGCAGTCCTTCGCCATCGCCAGCAACGGCACGATCGAGAAGCACATCAACCTCTACCTCGACATGGTCTACCCCCTCTTCCCCCTCTTCCACGGGCCCTCCCTGCGCGAGCGCCTGCAGCAGCGCGAGCACCTCACCGACCGCGGCTTCTTCGCCTCCGTCATGGCCGCCTGCGCCCTGACCGCCGCCCGCGTGCGCGACGGCGCCATCGACGACCAGCACCGCGTCAGCGACGGCCCGGCCTCGGAGATCTTCTTCGCCGCCGCCCAGGACGCCATCGGCAACGACTTCAGCCAGTCGCCCGGCTTGGGCTCCATGCGCGCCTGCGCCCTGCTGTCCGTGACCGCGATCCAGTACGGCCAGATCCAGCGGATGAACGAGTACCTGGGCAAGTACATGACCCTGCGCGCCATGCTGGCCTGCCACGACGAGCGGCAGTGGCCCGTCGACCTGTCCATCATCGAGCGCGAGGAGCGCCGGCGGCTGTACTGGGCCATGTACGCCTTTGACATCTTCACCTCGGTCGTCTTCGACGGCCTCATGTGGTCGCAGGAGACGCACTCCAACGTGCGCTACCCCGTTGAGGTCAACGACGAGGACCTCACCGTCGAGCCCGCCTCGCCACACGACGACGAGCACTGGCTGCGCGGCTGGAACTTCACCACTGACCTGTACCGCATGCTGGAGCACTCTGTCAAGCGCAAGCGCCGGCATACCGAGAACGAGAACGGCCGCCTCTCCGTCACCAATCTGCTCGTGCCCAACGAAATGCCGGACTCCCAGGTCATGGACAACGTGCTGGGCGCCTACTACGAGCTCCCCGCGCGCTTTCGCGCGACCAACCTCCCGCTGAGCGGCGACCGGGCGCAGAACCTGGTCGGCTTCCAGGCGGCCAACATCCAGACGACGCTGCAGCTCGTCCGCATGACCCTCTTCTCCGCCGCGCTGAACAACGACGTCGACCAAAAGTGCTACGTCGCCGAGCAGGTCCTCACCACCTTCCACACCGTCACGCCCCGCTACCTCCGCGCCATCAGCACCCCGCTCGTCTACCACCTCGGCCGCATCGGCCGCATCCTGGCCAGCGTGATGGAGGGCCTGCTGTCCGAGCTGTCGTACCAGCGCGTCCGCGCCCTGCTCGTCCTCATGGCCGACGTCCTGTCCGGGCTGGAGTCCGGCCTGCTCCCCACCGCCGGCGCGTCCAAGGACCTCCGCACGCAGGTGCAGAAGATCGACCGCTACATGGACAACCAGCGGCACATCCTGTCCTCCGTGGCGCAGCAGGTGCCCTCGTCCGCCTTCCCCGCCACCAACGGCGCGGTGGGCGCCGTGCTGTCGCGCCTGCAGACGCTCACGGGCGACGCGGCGGCGTCGCCGGGCCCGCTGGCCGCGCTGGACGAGTTTCAGCTGCCGCCCGACCTGGTCAACGGCGAGGTCTGGCCCTGGCCGTTTGAGTTCGGCCAGGACGCGCAGATGCCCATCATCCTCGGCTTCGAGTGAGCGGGCTCGGCCTCGCGCGGCGTCGCTGGCGGCCGGGACAAGCTAGGGAGCCGCCGCGCCGACACATCACGACGTACATGAACTTTTCCTCCGCAAGGCGTTGAGGGTGGGATGGGTGTGGGTGTGGGTGTGACAGAGGGGATTCGTTTGACTTGTTCGAGCTCACGGAGCGGTGCCATTTGGGGGCGAGCGACGGCGTTACTGGGGCCGGCGTGGTATGCGACTTCGCGGGCCTGCATGCCCAGTCGCAGTGCAGGCGAGGCGGAGGAGCGCGAGTCGTAGGGCCGGACTAGGAAGTTTGCAGATTGTGAGCATCGAGCACCGGTGCGCCTGCCTCTGCCTCCGTCTATCGGCGGCCCATATCCTTCTTCACCACACTGCGCCTCGCGTCCTCCCGTCTTCCCGTGCCACTTTGATTTTCCATCCTTGATTATGCCTGCCGATTCAGTCACTCATATGGCGCACTCGAGGGACGTTGCGTGCGCCGCCGGAGCGCAGTATCACCAGCTTCATCCGCACCGCCGTGTAGCAGGCAGGCCCACAGGTCCGGTTGGAGCGACATACACGGTCATATTGCACGAAGGACCGTGAGATCTTGCCTCGAAGGACGGGTCCGGAGCAGGGCGGACAGGACTTGCCAGCCATCACGACCTGCCCGAGAGATGCCACCCGATTGCCCTTGGGAGGGGACGTACGGCCGTGCTCCTTGATGCGAAGAAGTGCACCGTCTTGCTACATGTAAGTAATTGACATCCTATATATCCCTTGGCTGTCCGCCAGATGCAGAGACCCGGTGGCCTGTCCTCGCGGCAGCCCACTCGCTGCGACCTTTACAGCACTATATGGTTGATGGCTGCAGCCCCGTGTGCCAATCGCTTTCTACTTCGTCGACTCCCTGGTTGGCTCAGTGCTCGTGCGGCAGCTTGGCCTTGTACTCGTGGCTCATGACCCCATTCAGCGGCGGCTTCTCGCCAGCCTTGACCAGAGCCAGCTGCGGCTTCATGATGAACGGCTCGTCGAGACGCTTGGTCTTGAGGAAGCCGCCCGTGATGACATCGAACACCTGAGGCCTTTAGTGTCAGCAAGCACACCACAACGAATTCGGGGATTGAGTACGAGAGACTCACCTCCTTGTACTTCGCGCTCTCCTTGATCCCGCACCGCCCCTCGCTCTCCATATGCGCCACCTGCGCCGTGGCGGACGCGAAGCGCTTCAGACAGGTCGGGCACACGAGCTTGATCTGCAGGTGCCAGTGGTCGAGGTGCAACTCCACCTCGGAGACGTCGGCGAACTGGCACTCGGCCAGGTCGCAGCGCGGGAAGGGGCAGCAGTAGCGGCCCAGCGCGGCGTTGAAGAAGAGCGCCGGGCACCAGTCCGGCGAGGCGCAGTCGTAGAAGCGCCGGTGGAAGAGGTTGGTGGGCGTGTCGGCTAGAGTGAGGGCTGCCTCTTCCTGCCGCGCGGTCCAGGCCGCGAAGTCGGCTGGGCGGGGGGTGGGTGGTGCGTTTTGGAAGAGGGCTTGGGAGGTTGTGCCGGTCGACCATGGTAGTGTGCTTATATCCTGTGTCGCGGTGGCAGTCGAGTGCGCTGTGGCGGTTGAGTCTCCGTTGCTGCTCGGCGACGATGTGCTGGTGGGCGAGTTGAGCGCAGGCCAGACATCCCCGTATGCAGGTCTTGGATGAACACGAAGCCCGACATGGCCGCCGATCTCCTCGCTTCTCAGCGTGTCCATATCTCCAGTCGACGAGCTATCGGACGCGACGGACATGCTTCCCGGCGACGTGTTGGCCGACAAGGGCTTCAATCCAGGCAAGCGTGGCCATGCCTCCTTGGTGGCCCTGTACTGCTTCATCTCTTCCAGCCTGAGCAGGTCGACCGCCGGCTCCAACGCCTCATACCCCGCTAGTTGCTCGTCATGCTCGCCATCAAGCAGAGGGATACCACCCTCATCGTCCACCTCGTCCTCCGTCCGCCCTTCAATCATGCCGCACTCCGACACAGCCTCGAAGGCGACTGGCTTGGCTCCCCTCCGCCGCTCAAACTCTTCCGTCCCATCCATGATCTCCCTGATAATCTGCTTATGCTGTATCGATGCCTTGAACTCGTACGACATGATCACCGGGCAGTTCCCAAACTCCAGATGGGCGATCATGTTGCTGGCGCGGGTGAAGAGGCCGTCGCACCCCCTGCAGCGTATCTCCTGATCCGCAGGGTGCAGTGTCTTCCGGTGTGCCCGACGCCCACCGAAGCTCCCGAAGTCCTCACCGCAGAATTCGCAGGTGATGTGCTTGGGGAGGACGCCCCTAGGCTGGTCGTGGCGGGTGCGGTAGTATTCGTCCATGATGGTGACTTTGTGCTGCGTGAGCTCTTCCCAGTCGACGCAGTCCACATCGCACTTCTTGCAGTAGTCGTGCTCGAGAGAGTTCTTCTTGTGCCACTTCATCTCTTTGACCGTCTCGAAGTGCTCCTCGCACTCTGAGTAGGTGCACGGGATGGCTGCGATAGTGCCCACGGCTTGGTCTGAGCCTGCCATCGCCATGGCGGTCGCTGTTGAGGTTGTCTGTGTGAGTGGAAGGGCGTGTGGCTAGTTGGTTGTAACAAGCGTTGGTGTGACTGTTGTGAGGAGGCTTGACATGCGGTGTGAGGTCGACGAGTCGATGGAGGCCTGAGAGAGTGTTACTCACGGTTCAAGAAACTTCAGTCCGAGTTCATGGCGCTAGGCCTCGAGGAAGGCGCGATGATGAGGCCATCACGGCGTCGAAGTGAAGCCTGGAAACATCATCCCACTCAATTGGGCAGCATCTGCAGCTTCAGCTTCGTTATGACTTCCAAGTCACGCTGGCATCGGGTGGAGCTTCGTCCACACAATCGGTACCTGGACGCGGCGAGCTTGTAAGCATTGAGTGTATTGTAATGGTATAACCCGGCAGCAGTGTCAATCAGAGCATACCACAGCAGCAATGCGGCGCTGTCACATCGTTGAGCTATTGTACAAATCTCGCAATGAAGATGCATACTTCGTGATACTTTTCCCGGCGTGGCACTTTCCAACACCTTATCATGCAATCGGACGCTCAGATGCTCCTCCCCAAGTGTTGGACATCGGCTAGGGCCAGCGATTACTGTCCACGGGAATTCCTCGGGCACGAAACGTAGGCGATCCCGTCGTGGGCCTCGACCGGGAAACGCTGCTCAGCAGAAACAGCACCAAGCACGGCGCTGCAACGTCTGGTCAACAAGCGGCATCACGGACGTCTGGAGGAGTGTAGCTTACGTTCGTGGGCGACGCCTTGGGAGGCTGTGCAACAGGCGCATCGTCCGCACCATCGGCCTCGACACCCAACCGGCTCGCAGCTCGTACGCGTTCCTGGATCGCCATCTGACGCTCCCTGATACTGAGCGGTCTGTTCGGATGGACGAGGTACTGCTCCGGCGCAAGGAGATGGCCACTCGGCGAGCGGACATGCGAATCGATGGAGATCTCCGCCGGATCGATGAGCTCACTCAAGTGTCGTAGGCGCGGAGGTGGCGGCGGCCGGCTGACATTCGAGTGCCCGTGCAGCTCGTGGATCGTGGCTGGGGACGCCTCGGGGCCGTTCATGGTGGTCAAGGAACCTTGAAGGTACATGTATCAGCGTGCGGCACAGAGACCTCGGCGGCGTCTGATGCCGGTATACCGTTGAAACTCATGGTGTTGGCGCGACTCCGACCCATCGATTTCTCGCTACAGCTGGCATGCTTGCTGGCGATCGTTGAGCGCTCGGTGTCCAATCGAGCGGCCTCGATGGCCAACGGTGCTGTCGAGTCGGCCGAGGTATGCTTCTCTTGGACAGGCGAGCGCTTCCCACTGCTGGCAGCCTTCGACTGGTTGGCCCCCATGCTGGACTTTCCAATGGCGGCGTCAATTCTTAATGATGGCCTTGTTGCTTGGTTTCGAAGGCGTCTGTTGACACTTCAGATACTATCCCGCAACGGATCTGGCGACGAGGGAGTGGCGATGGTTCAAATTTCTCAAGGAAAGTGTAGCCCGCAACCACTGATGCAAGTGCAGCATCATGCAGATACATCTAGAAAAATTGGGAAGCGCAATAGTCGCGTGTAGTGAGGTTGGTATGGGGTGGGAAGGTGATCGCATACACGCCCCGCGCATCAGCAGCTACGCTTCATCAGTCGGAGCGAGCGCAGGCGCAACGCAGTGTCAGCAACCTGAGAACACACGCATATCGTCCATGATCTATGAGACTTCCTAGAAGCGGGAGAACGGCAGCCTGCGAATCAAGTTAGCGTCAACCCATAGTCACACCCGCTAACACCAAAGATCAAGACATACCACTTCCCCCTCAGCGTGATCTTGCACCAGACGCCCTTCTCGTCCTCCTCCCGCTCCACCTTCGTGCTGAACGTGATCGCGCTCATGATCCCATCCCCGAACTTCTCATTCATGACCGCCTTGTACGCGTACCCATAGTTCTGAATAATCTCAAACAGCCTGTACACCAGCGGCTCCTTGGGCGGCATCTCCATCTGCCGGCCGCGGTCCGGCCAGCCCGTCATCTCGGTCTCCTGGAACCGCTCCTCGGGGATCTCGAGGATCTTGGCCAGGTTCTTGACGTCCTCCTCGCTGGCCTTGGCCTGGCCGTAAAAGAGGGCGGCGACGGCGACCTCGTCGCGGCCAAGGGCGGCGGCGATGGTCTCGAAGGAGAGGTTCTTCTGCTTCTTGGCGGCGAAGAGGAGGGGGGACTGGGAGGGGAGGCGGGGGAGGATGTCGGACTGTGGGCTTGCGATCAGTCCGCTGCTGTTGGAGGAAGGCTGCTCCCGCGCTCTACGTACGTTCAGCACGGCGATGGGCTGTCCGGACGAGGTGCCGGTCTGTTGCGCCATCTTGGTCGAGGTTGTCAAGTGCCTCTGCTGTGTCAGGAAGTATGGTACTGGTCTCAGGGCAGCTCCAGGGATTGTCAAAGGCGCTGTACGAGAGCTCGCGAGTCTGATACCGCGGGTGAGAGATGAAGCCATGGCGGGAGTACGAGTACTTATTACGCAAGTGGGCACAGTAGTAGGTTAGCTCTCCAAGCTACCAACGGATTGAGCATCTCCAGCGAGCTATCACACCCGCCTGCAGCCTTCCCGGCGGCGTCTGGGCGCCAACCCAGGTATCGCTGATGGCCTTGGCAGTCATGATGGAGTGGCCGGCATTGGAGATCGTGCGTCAGCGTGCAGCAGACTTGCACAGCTTCCCCATTCGATATCTCCGAGGCGTGCAACATCACCCGCGACCAAATCGTGGTTGGCAAAGAGCGGCTCAACGCCAAGCCTGTGAATCAGCGCGAGTCGAGCCATTTGTAATTCATCGCGCTATCAATCGTTGAACTAGTGATATAAGAGATGCAGTCGCCGACGGCTTATCGTTATTACGAGGCACATCCGCATCCGCTGTGTGAGGTGTTTCGAATGTCAAGACACCGACTGCAACTCACTCGTGCCTAGCCGACTTGGCAGCCTGATAGTCGGGGGCGCCTGCTTCGATCCGATCGGAGGCGGACTTGAGTGCCCCAACGAGCACCGCTCGAAGAAGGCCGTGACGGACTGTGCTGCCTTCGCCAGCGCATCCCCGTCTGTCCTCGCAATGTGTTCTTCCGAGCCAAGCCATATGATCGGGTCCTTATCGGGGCCGCGCGACACAGCCGGTCTTGGGCGCCGTGCACCTCGACCGCAGCATGCCGTGGAAAGGGCTCAGTCAGCCCCCTTGGACGCAGCCTCATGCAAGGTCTCCAAAGCGAGCGTGCCCATATTGCCCATTAGCACATCGATGACGGCCGACTCAGATGTATGGCTGCCTTTCAGCTCACGGAGCAGAGGACGGCTGGTAGTGCGTAGCGCTCCTGCAGGCGTGACGGAGGGTGTGAATTGGCGGCCTTGCTGTCACGTCGAGGTCCACCACCTGGCGACCAACAAGTATAGCCGTTGCGTTCGAGCGCGCGGCGTTGGCTGTCTGATCCCAACTGGATCAAGATGCGCTCAGTATCGCTCGATGCCAGGTTGAGAGATCGTCGTGATCCGCATCACGGTCCCATCACCCTTTCTTCCCCTTCCCCTTCCCCTCCACCGCCCCAAAACTCCGCCTCAAACTCTCCACGGCGTCCCTCGTCCCGCCATGCCCCTTGACATCCCCAAACAACAACCCGCTCAGCGCACTACCCGTCGACTCTTCACTCCCCGTCCGCTCCACCGCGCCCGGCTTGCTTCCCCGCAACAAACCCCGGACTCCACCCGCTTTCCGCGCCGGCAGCTCGCCCTCGCCTGCCGTGGCCACATAGAGCAGGTACTTGAGATTCGGCAGCGTCTGCCGCAGATCCACGACGCGGACGCCGTACGCGCTCTCGAGCAAGAGCTGGATGTCCTTGTTGAGGAGGAAGCCGCCGTACTCGTAGCGGAAGCGCGGGACGCCCTTGCTGAAGAGCGGGTACGTGCGCAGCGCGCGCTCGTCCTGGTAGTTCTGCGTCGTGGAGGCCGTGGTCTTGAGCAGGGAGATGTGGTCTTCGATCGTGGAGGTGCTGCCGTGGGAGTTCACGGGGTAAGGCAGCGGTTGCGCGAGGTAGAAGGAGAGGAGGCGGAGGAGGTGTGCGGCGTGCCCGAGGGCGGCGGCGAGCTTGTCGGGGGGTGCATCGGCGTCGGCGTCGTTGTCGCCGGAGTTGGGGAGGGGTAGGCCGCGGAGGGTGAAGGCCAGGCTCTTGTCTGGGACGGCGAGGATGGGGTAGATCTTCTGCAGGTCCTCGCAGATGCGCCGGCGCTGGGACTGGATGGCGAGGTGTCTCGTGGTGGAGTCATCGCGGAAGTGCTGCAACTCTGGCCGCGCGAGGCGAATCTGCTCGGTGCGTGACTTGCGGTGCTCGAGGTCCGCCTGCATGAGCTGCCGGCGGGAGGTGAGCGCCGCGCGCTTCTCCTCCTGCTGCTTGCGCCCTTTCTCCAGCTGCTTGACGACGGTCTTCTTCGCATAGTCGATGGTCTTCAGGCGGTCTTCGGCTTCGGGCACGCGGTCGCGGTCAGTCAGCGCTTGCTTGTTATTCTCCAGCAGCCGTTCAAGGTCGGCGGCGATCTTGTTGCGGGTGGTCAAGGCATCCTGGACACTGTCGTCTAGTTTTGACAACCGTAGCAGCGCATCAAATGACGACGTCGGCAGGACTCGCTGAGTGCTCGTCGACCGGGCGGGAGGCGCTGAAGGTGGCGGGATGTAATCTGAGAGAGACGTGAATGTGGTGTAGACGCCGTCAGTGAGGTGAAAGATGATGGCATTCTGAGGTAAAGGGTGATGCCATTGCTCCAACTGGGAGCATGTCAGTCTCAACACGACATCAAAGTACGAGACAGGATATACGCTCTTGCCCAGATACTGCAATCCCGTCAAACTTAACTTCATCTCCATCAGCTGTCTCCAGCTGTGCAGCTTCGCGCTCTTGACCCAGAATCGCAGACTCAGATGGCTTGACCTCGTGACGCCTGGCCCGCACGCAGACCAGTCGATGTGTCTGAATGTCGGGTTCATCGTGCGCTCGACCGTCTCACTGACATAGACCGGCTCTACGCTCGTCAGCCTCAACACCAGCATCTCAAGTTGGGTGTCATTCCCACCTTCAACACCCTGCACATGCATACTGAAGAACACATCCGCCATCCGCTCCGCCGTGACATTCTCCAGCTTCTCCTGCCGTCGCTGTGGCGTAGCATTCGCCCACTCCAACGTGCTTCGTCGCCGCATCTTGGCCAGCGTTGGTCGCCGAGCTGGCGTCCGAGGATGGCCATTGACTTGACCTCTGACCTTGGGGCTGCCATTGGTGTGGCCGAGACCTTGGTCCTCGTCATCTGTCACTGCACCTTCTTCACGGACAGCCGACACCTCCGCTCGCAGATCGCGTGAGCTGCGCGAGTGCTCCAGCGGCCTCTGCTCACGCAACGCCACGAGTCTCGCCGGTGACGCGAGACTGCTGGGAAGGCCGTCATCGTCGATGGTCTTGGTGCGCTGGCGACGAGGCGAGGGAGGGGTGAGTGAGAGGTTCCGGAGGGAGATGGAGAGCAGGTTACGCAGCTTCCGACTCTACGTACGCTGTTATTACCCTGCAGCTATGTATGGTATGGGAGAGAGCTTTACAGTAGGTAGCAGCCATGGCCGATCTCGCCGGGCGGAGCCAGTTCCCGGCGCTGGACGGGTGGACTTCGCCGCCATTCATCCTCCCAGTCTTTCGTTGGCTCGAAGAACAGCAGAGATGGTGCATGGCATAAGCGAGGAGTGGTGCTGTGGTGGTGGAGGAGCCTAATGGGTTGTGAGAGCGAGGAACTGCGGAGCTTCGGGGGAGACTTCGCCCATCGTTTGGATGCACCTAAATACATGTACGGCTTGCGGATGCACGATGGCTCGGCTTCGTCACCTCGCTCTGTGATCATGTCTGACGGCTTATAACGCTATCATGTCTTTGAGAACCAGGCGATTCCCCAGGGTCGTCCCGCCGCCCAAGAAGGGACACGGTCAATACATCTTCGGTATGCTTGACGGTATATGCGTCCGCTCGATCCCCAAACCTGACCTCCACCCAGCATACACGCACATCCGCACCCGCCAAGTCCTGTACAGCCTCTCGCGTAGCCTCGACTCCCGCGCCTCGCTCAAGCAGCTCCCGGACACCGGCGCGAACAACACCCCGTCGCACCTGCGCAAGGATCTCTGGCGGCCGCTGTACACCCTCGCCCTGCCCTCCGCGCACCCCGAGTGCCTCGCGCAGGGCCTCCACGCCTTCAAGAAGCTGCGGGAGTACCGGAAGCTGCACGAGCTGTGCTGGAAGCCGCCGCTGTCGCTGTCGAAGCCGTACAGCGATGCGGATATCGAGTATGAGAAGGAAAAGCTGGGGGATCGGGGAGGGAGTAAGAAGGAGTCCGTGTACGATATCATCAGGAAGCGGAAAGCGCGGTTGAGGGAGAAGCAGGTGATGGATCAGAAGGCAAACAGTGTGGCGGATCTGGCTGCGGTGCTGTTGGAGCAGGAGGAGGTAGGGCGGAAGACCAAGCTCAAGCGGGTAGCGGAGCTCAAAGTCGACAGAGCGGCGGAGGTCCAGGAGATCAGGGAGTTGGCGAAATTGGTTGGGCAGGGTGAGCTCGATGTATTGGAGGCGCAGATCCAGGCTCTACAGGCGCGGGTTGACAGCGCGGAGGCGGATGCAGTGGGGATGAGCAAGCGGAAGCTGGGTAAGGAGCTGCATGCGTTGAGCACGAGGAGACTGAGGATGCATTTTGCGGCGGATGCCGTGGCCAAGGTGACCGGGTCGGAGGTCCGCTACTCCACAGTGCGCGAACCGAGATCGCGCGACGTGAAGCCGGCAGCGAAGCGAGCCCAGATGGGTGGGGACCGGATCCTCCACCGCCTCCGCACCACGCAATCCGAAGCCAGATCTGGCGCGTTGGTGAAAGAGGAAGCCGCGCTCGCTGAGCTGGAGGCTCGCCTCGCAAAAGCCTCGAGTCATACCGAAGTGGCATACCTGCGCGAGAGGATCGTGGGTCGGAAGTTGAAGCTCCGGCGTTTGCAATTGGCGGCCGACGCGGCTGATACGCCGGAGTCCGGCAGCAAGGCCATGGCTATCGCCAAGGAAGTCGAGGTGAAGGTGGCGAAGCACCGGGTGGAGCTGGCGAGTGCGGAGATAGTGGAGGCACGGAAGAGTGGTGGGGGAGCGAGGCGCGTGGCTGCCAAGAACAGCCTGGGGGCGGCGCAGAGGAGGCTGGAGGCCGCGCGGAATCTACCTGTGGAGGAGGAGGTGGCGGAGACGACCGAGATCCCGCAGGCTACTGCAGCGCAGGCGCCTGCCGAGTCCACACCCGCAGCCCCCTCGACCGAGCAAGCGGAGGTCGAGACAATTGCCCCCGTTGAGCATGACTGGAACGCCCTGCTCCCGTCCTTCCCGCCCCGCGATCCAGCCCATCTACCCAAAAAGGGCCCGCTAGTGGACAAGCTGAAGCGGCTGAGCTCGCCCATCTACAGCACCGAGGGGGTCCGGGTCATGTGGCAGGACGTGATGGACGCGGAGTATGCGGCGCTGTGGCCGGAGGCGGTCACGCACGAGCGGATGGGGTGGACGGGGAACACGGCTCCCGACCCCGCGAAGACTGCGGGGGGAGACGAGGGTGAGGTCCGGGCGACTGGCGAGGCGGCGGAGGAAGAGGGGGACCAGGGTGAGCTTCGTGATAGTGGCGAGGAGGGGGAGGAGGGGTTGGACGGGCGTGAGATCCGGACTCGTGGCGAGACGGGGCAGGAAGGGGAAGACGAGCGGGAGATCCGGGCCCGTGACGAGGAGGTGCAGAAACGGAGGGCCGAGCAAGAGACTTGGGCCGTGGGGGAGGTGCTAGCGGGCCGGCTGAGCTTCAAGGGCGCGGCGGACGCGATAGGGGGGTATACAATGGCCATGCGCAATGTCATCAAGGGGTGGGCCAAGGTGAAGCGGGAGCAGAGGCAGGTGCAGAGGGCAGCGGCGGAGGCGAAGGCGCCGAGAAGGGCAGCCGATCCGGAGGCCTGGGCCGTGGGGGAGGTGTTGGCGGAGCGGCTGAGCTCCAAGGACGCGGCGTACGCGATCGGGGCCAATCGGAAGGGCATGAAGAAGATCATCGTGCGGGTCGAGAAGGAGCGGAAGGCAGGAGGGACGCTTGTCGATGGGTAGAGGCGGTGGGGGATCCGTCAAGCGGCAGAGGTTTGTGCCCGCGCTGTAGATATGAGGCTGTACGATAGCCGGGCCGTCACGCGCAAAGGCACAGTGGCAGCGCAAAGCGTCTCGACGTCGGCTTTTCGTCACCTGACTTCGGGCAGAACCTCGGGAAGCCTTCGGCTCAGCGTGTGGTGGATGGATGCTGCGGAGATCTGTGCTTGAAAGTCATCCTCTCCGGGGCTCATCAAGCTGGCGACAGCAGCTCGGAGAGGCCTCCCAGTGCTCCCAAACCCCAGCCAAACACTAGAGTCGGGTGGAGCCGAGCCAACAAGGAGCGCCGCGGCTCGGCACGACTCCATGTCGCGCGACTCTACGCGTCTCCCTCACCACGACGCGACTTTTGCGTGCACATCATCCCACCCCCCCGCCCACCGCAGCAGCCATGACCGAAGCCACGCCGCGCATCAATGCGCAGTATCTCGAGCAGTTCTCCCACCAGACCGTCCGCATCCTCGGCAAGGTGCGCCAGCTGCGCGGCGAGCAGGCCACCGTCGACGCCGGCGGCGACATCCAGGTCCATCTCAACCGCGTACGTCCATGCCAAACACACATGACTCGCACGCAGATGACGGGAGTGTGTAAGGTAGGTGGATGGTGTAGCTGATGTGTGATTGCAGGACGCACATCTCCAGCTCAATCACGCCGTCGAGATCATCGGGAAGGTGCAGAATGATCTGAGTGTCAAGGTGATGGCGAGCACTGATATGGGGCCCGAGGGCAACATTGGTGAGATGGCTCGATGGATCTTTGGTGTGACGTACGGCAATTCTATGATCGGGCTGACGGATGTGAGCAGACTTCGCGGCCGTGGATGCGGTCGTGGACGCGACGCATCGGTATCACGAAATCTTCTACGAGAAGGACCAGCATTGAGAGCTCGCCATGCCGGGGGCGCAAAGATCCAGTTACGATGACACGAAGTCCCGCTAAGTCTCGCGGAGCAATGTGCGCGCAGGCCAAGGGAAGCGCTTCAGCGCCATGATCAGCGGCCACCAACGGCTGCAGATGTCCACCCGGGCCGTGGTTCGCGGTATAGCGCACGGTGTCAGTCTTCTCCGGTCTCGTGGGCGACACACTGCGGGCAATACGATGCGGGCCAGGTACAGGAGTGTTCAGCGGCCGCGAGACAAGTCTTTCCGCACACTTTTGGCTGGCCTATGACAAGACCTCCCTCGATACACCTGGATCAAGTCCACATCTCGTCCCACAAGATGTGCCGCTCTTTGTTCTATGTCAACCTCACGTTGTCCTCACAAAGCTATTCACCCTCGGTGAACACGGACCCTTTGTCTTCGCTACTTCCCGAACGGGGTGAGACATGCTCGCGGTGACTTATAGTGGGCGGCCGAGTCCAAGTGAAGATCGGCAGACCGACAAAGTGTTTCTCGACAGTCGAGGCAATCTGTATGTTCCCGTGTAAATTCTTCCTATCTTGTCTTGCTCTCGTCTGGCACGAAGAGGAAGAATAGAGATCAAGCACCGGACTCTCAAACTTTGATCCAACGGTAGGTCTCCAGTGGAACCAGGGCACACAAAGTCTCTCTGTCCGGAGATCAGCAAGCATGGGCGATCCATACTACATCGGCCAAAGCACGTACGACAACCCCTTCGACCACCTTACGGCGCCAGTACAAGCCACCGAGCCACCCACAGCGCCTGCCCGCTTGCTCACAGCAGTCCCGCCGACTAGCCCACCTGCTCCAAAAGCCAGAGAGAAACGCCATCCCTGTCCTCACGGCTGCAACACCTGCCAAGGCGCCGCACGGACATTCACCTCTCAACACGATCTGGACCAGCATGTCCGCGGGACCCACACCGGCGAGCGCCCGTACAAGTGCGAGCACTGCGGAGATGCCTGCAGAGGCTTCACCCGGCCGTGGCTGCTCTACCGGCATCTGCGGCAGATCCACAGGCTCGATATCGGCTCCCGAGTCGAACGCAAGCGTGCTCCGAGTCGGCGGGCGAGGAAGCGGCCGATTGACGACGTTGGCGATGTTGCGATGGACGGGTCTCCGACGAGCATCACCCCGGATAGCTTGCCAATGGAAAAGACCAGGGCAGGTGCTCGAGCAACTAGCGGCGCCGCAGTCTCGACAGCGCAATGCTACCACTGCGCAGCCCTCTGCCCCGATCGCGAGGCACTGCTTGCACACATGCACACCGACCACGAGAGGCCGTTCACGCCGTACTGCGCCTGCCTGTCCTGCTGCGCCGTCAACCAGGCAGGAGACCCCGGTGCGGTGGAGACGGTCCGAAAGCTGAGGGCCGGCGGCTTTGGGCTGGCTGTCCCGGCGGTACAACGGGATGCGGCGCATCAGGGCACGCTCGATCCGGGTTTGCGGTACTTCGACACGCCTTTCGACACACCCTTCGACATGCCTTTCGACACACCCTTCGACACGCCTTTCGACACGCCCTTCGATACGCCCTTCGACATGCCCTTCGACACACTCTTCGACACACCGTTCGGCACGCCCTTCGACACACCCTTCGACGACGTGATGAGCAAGATGGACGACTTCAGCAGCGTAGGCCAGTCCGCACGCAGCGGCATCGAGCCCGACATCACCTGATTGCCGCCATCCACGAGTGCGATGGCACGCTACGGGGATATGAATCTAGACGATCTGTTCATGCCTGACATGGGAGCGCAGGAGGGCTTGGTAGGGGCTGAGTGGGATGCGGGATTGTACGACGTTTCTCTCGATGCCGCGAGCGACGACGACGACGATGTTCTGGAGAGGCTGTAGGATATTGCGGCGCCGATGATTCTGCGGAGCTCTCATATTGATCGGGCATGGAGGGCGGTGGTGTTTCGGAGTCTGGGAGGGAGATTTGTAGATTGCCGCGGACGCGGAATGCATGTACCTTTATCAAGATTGGATTGCCGCCCAATTCTCACCGTTCCATTCTCGCGCGTATGTGTCCATCGTGTCAGTAGATCAATGTCTTGGCCGAGGCGAGGCGATGAGTAACGACAAGAGCTGTGTTGCGACTGTGGGAGAGCTTGGTAGAGCCAGACAACTCAATGCTACCCTAAGCTACACCAGATGCGTGCCCCTGTCGCCCTCGTACCTTTGATCACGATCACGACAGCCGCCAGGTCAAGTCGAGGAATACGACGTCTCTCTCTTGGCCGCCAACACCTCCTCGTACGGATACCCTTGCGGCCTCCAATCGTCGATCTCATCCAGCCCCTTCCTCCGGGCCAGCACATCCAACCCATTCCTCCTCTGCTGCTCTCGCCTCAACGGATCCGGGAGTGGCCACGCCGTGTGCGGCTCCTTCTCCCCCTCACCCGCACCCG
Source organism: Teratosphaeriaceae sp. CCFEE 6253 (assembly GCA_033119285.1). Lineage (NCBI taxonomy): Eukaryota > Fungi > Ascomycota > Dothideomycetes > Mycosphaerellales > Teratosphaeriaceae > Teratosphaeriaceae sp. CCFEE 6253. The sequence continues at coordinate 30,037 of JAWDJV010009433.1, forward strand.
CTTTCTTCGCGCTGCGCTTCTCCTTGCCGACGAGCGACCGTGCGGTCGGGCACAGCCAGATGGGCGGCCAGACTGCCTCGTCATCCAAGTTGGCAAAGGTCTCGAGCTCGCTTTCGATCTGCTTCACGACCGTGCGGTTGCTGGTGATGGTCGTGCAGCGGGTCGCCCAGCCGTACAGGAAGACGCTCTGGTTAATGCTGGTCATGGCCTTCGCCACTTGGAGGGCCTGGGGTGGGAGGGTGGCCAGGCAGCCGCCGTCGTCCTGGTCTATGGCGCGGATGGGGAGTTGCCAGTCACGAGGCACAGGGTAGGCCGACCATTCCTGCATCTCGTCGAGGAGGTCCTCGCGAGACTTGGAGGCATCGTCGCCCAGCATGACGGCTGTGCGGGCTTTCTCCGACGGCGTGCCGATCGTCGCGACGATCTCGCGCATGCGCTTCACGGCCTCGGCGGTGCAGACCAAGTCGTGGGAGCCCATGGCGGGATACAGGAGCGAGGGGAGCAGGTTCTCGTTGTCCTCGATCTCGACCTGCCGTTGCAGTGCGGTGTGGAACCAAGGCTGCTTCGAGACTTTGGCGTGCGAGAACTCCGAGACGAGGGCTAGGAGGACCGTGCAGTCGATGTTGAGTGTTGGGGAGAATGACTCGATCGGGTCCGGCGCCATGATGCGGAGGGCATCGTCGAGGTGAGGTGGCGGTTGCATTTGCTCGCCCAGAATAAGCGTGGCGCCTGTCGCTCGACAAGCATCGATGACAGCGTCGATCTCGGCCAACGCGCCGTACTGAACGCGAGGCAGTATTAGATAGACTTGAGGTGTCTGCGTCCGGACGCGGAAGCACATCGCGGCACTCGTCAACTCTTTGGCGGTCTTCAGTAGCGGGACGTCATCGTCGTCGTCGTCTTGCGGTCGTTGGCCATTTGCGGCGTCGTCCTCATCGTCCGAGCCACCAGAGTTCCAGCCCTGTTTCGCCAAATCGAACAACAGACGCTGGTTCGACACATGACTGACCCGCTTCCAACTCTTGCCTGCATCAGTGATCGTATCGACGACCACCGCGCTGCCTTTGACGCCTTTGCCTCTTGAGTTGGTGCCTTTCGGGTCGATGTGCCGCATGCCCTGCGGTGCCGATTTGACGCCCGGAGAGGTGTAGATCCGCTTCTGCAACGAGATGATATCCCGTGATGCTTTGGCGGTACTCCAAATGGTCTCCAGGAACGGCATGTTCGACGATCTCGCTACATGTCTCGTCGCATCGTCGTCCGGTTTTTCGCTCAGGCGCTCTAGCATGCCAAGCTCGGATTGGATGGTGCTGCGGAAGTGAGCGACTTCGACTAGACCTTCTCTTCGTAGAGTGCGGACACGATTCTGGAAGATCTGGAGCTCCGCGAGAAGGGTCCTCGCCCGCTGGATCAAGTCGTCCACGACAGACGTTGCCACTCCGTCGGGTCCCGCGTCCTGTTCGCCATGATCCGGGACTGACTCGTCTGCTACGATGGTCATGTTTGGGGAAGTGAGCTACGTGAGTCGCAACAGAGAAAGTGACCGGTCCGAATGCAACACAACAACAGCATAGGTGAGAAGACGAAGCAAACCGAAGTTGCTGTTTCCTGAACGGGATCTCCACATCCCGCCCACTAGCCCTGAACTGGATTTCGAGATACATGTATGCTCACGCGCAAACGACAGTGTCCATCTTTTTCAGTGTCCAGCTACTCGCAACACAATGGTCTACTTCGACAAGCCAGAGGAGTGGCAACGCCAATCTGCGCTCCTTCTGCAAGCGCGGCCGACGACGGTGCGTACGTAGACCGGGCACAAGACCGGTCTGGCCAGAGTCTCATCTTCGTTCGTCTAGACACGCATCACGACCAAGTACAACATCCCGAATCTTGAGTCCGCGAAATACCAGGAGAAGTCGAACAAGAGGAAGAGAGATGGCGAGGCCGAAGGCAAGGAGAGCGCCGCGCCAAAGGTGCCCAGAGCAGCACTCGTGCTGAAGACATACGACCCCGAGTCTGGCGTGGTGCTGAAGTTCAAAACGGACAAGGCGGCGGACGTCGGGCGATTGATGAGCGGACTGGGCAGGTTGGGGAGACACATGGCAGCATTGCCGGAGCAGGCGGAAGGTTCGTGGGCACACACGGAAGACTCTGATGCGGCGTGCTGATTGAGAACCTTGCAGACACGGTGGTGGAAGACGCGACGCCGGTCGAGCAGGCAGGGAGTGCAGCGGCGCCATCTGGTAAGGCCGCTTTGCCGGCTGCGACGGATGGGAAGGCTCAACAACCATCTACCGGAGGCGCCGGCGGAGGCGGCGGAGGGAAGAAGAAGAAGAAAGGCAAGAAGTGAGGCTGTCCGGCGGAAGATGCGTTTCCTCGTAGCCTGCGACACACAGTCGACCAAGACCCATACTTTGTGTGAAAGGCAGCTCGTGAGGACGGCGCTCCGCGACCCCTTTATGATACGACTGGGAATATCCTGCCAATCTCACAGCGACGGCGTCTTTGATTCCAACGCGAAAGCCCTCTTACAGCAATGCTGCAGGTCACCGAACGCATGTAATGATGCGGGCTGTTGATATTTTGACCGTAGTCTGAAAGACATTCGCCGCACTTGCTTACAAACGACTGCATCCAGTCAGCTGACAGCACGCCAGAAAGGGAAGCTGTGTCGGCTCGACATCGGATAGCCAACCCACAGCGGAGACAGCCAGGCCCAGTCCTCCAGTGGAGACACTAATCTTTTATGCATATTGCAGCTCCCTGCGCCCCCCCAACGCCCACGCTACTGCCAGCGAGCTTTCCGGCACGAGCGGCCTGCACACTGCACGCGACGACGCTCCAGTTCCGCGTGCGCGTCCAGACACGGCTTTCCCTTCTTGCACTGCCGCCACCTGCATACCGCCACTACTGCGTCGTGATTCCGCGGGCCCTCCATCATGTGAATTCAGCGTGCTCGGATCGCTGCGGAAGAATGCGATCGCTGTGTCTGCCGCAGCCGTGTGCTATGAGGCATGGATAGCCGTCTCGGCGATGCATTACGGGTGCCGAGGGCGCCGCGGGTACAGAGGTTGTGCTGTGCCAGCTGCACGGCTGTATGACAATTCTTGGTGGACGTCTTCCGCTTCACCTGCCTGCCTTGGCTTCGCGCCCCGTCGATCATGGAGCATGACCGCGTGCTTGGGGCGTGCTTCCGCGAGGCTACAGACCATTCCTCGTACTCACCCGAGGCCCACCAGGACTGCGGCCACTGTACATTCTACCTCGAGGGTACACCTGCGCGCCGTAGTGATTGCTCGACACAGAGACTGTGGCCGAAGCCCCTGGTCACAGTCTTTTATATCCGGAGTGCCCACGCCCATATCCGCCGCTCAGTAGTATCCGTGGAGGTAGCTAGGTAGCTGAGCGGCTGTAGGCACGGTAGGCGCAGTGCAGTAGTAGCTTGGCTGTGGAGTCCCCAGTGTGCTCCACACCACGCAAACGGGAGGCCGGCCGGGCGACCTGCATTGCGGTCTTGGCAGCTGGGAAGGTAGCGTGGGTGGCGAATTATGCGATTCGGAGACCCTGGCGTTCGAGACGGAGCAGGCATGGTGGGCGAGATTTCTTGACCCTGAGGTACCTGATCACTCTAAGCCGACATCTAGGTGAGACTGAATCGGATAGTGCTCTGGGACCCCTCCATCCAAGCTAGCGAATCTTAGCCAGGGCAACATGCAGCAGCTCACGAGAGGCACCATAGGAAAGCGGTGATCGGGGGGCTGGCGACAGCACACGCGTTCGCACATTCGACCTCGTGGTGCACCGCGAACGATGGTACCTTCGACCGTCTCGCCTCAAGCGCTGCCAATCACACGCAGTCACTGGGCGCCGTCCACGGAAGAGGTAAGGGCTAAGCAACAGACCCTGACCAGGATGCCCATGTCTCGCATGTTGCCCCGGATTCCAGCAGCGGACGGGAGTGGAGGTGAGATGGAGGGCGGGCTCCCGCTCCGATCGCCATGCGGAGTGCGCATCCCTAGGCGATGTGTGAGAGGCCTGTCAAGCGACTCCACGCCACCAGGGAAATCTCCCTCACAGAGACATGGGTGCGAGCGAAGAGGATTTGCGGGCGAGCAATGTGGGCTGGTGGTGTGTGTGGCAGCTGACCTCTCCGGAGAAAGCTGCAACCCGCGCGCGATCCCGGAATTTGCGGCAGAGCTGCTCGATGACGACTGCCGGGCACCTCGAGCTTCTGCGGGTTGTCCTGCGGTTGCAACTCAAAGCCGGTGGCTTGGTTGTCACGAGCGCGATATGTACGATCCGCGAGGGCACTGGCCGGCGGGCAACGACAATGGGAAGACAGGCCCACACTTGCACTCTTGGCAGGCCGGCCGTCAGAGATCGCGTAGAGTCGCGGCTTTGTGCAAGCAGGAAGCGCAAGTGGAGCATAAGGTAAGAAATGTCACGTCGACAGTCCGAGGGGTGGACATCGCATTGCTGTCGCCCTGATCAAGGTTTGGTACTCGTGGGCCTTCGGAGTATTGGCCTGCACCCACTGATCAGGGCGGACTTGCACCGCCGGAGACGCCCTACCCACCATCATCATGGCCGTGGTGCACTGATGGGAGGACAGTCCCCGTGCTCGACGTCGGGCCCTGCCTCGCCTCGCCTGCGCAGGCCATTGAACAATCAATGATCGGCTCCTTCGCCCGAGTCTGAGATGGCGGCGATCCGCTCGTGACCTGCATGGACTTGGGATTGACCTCGTGAGAGGCGTCAGGCGCTGCAAGGGAGATGTAGCTGTCCGTCACTCGCGCAGGTCGTGCGGCCCTGGTAGGAAGCCCGCTTTCCCGCCTAGAGCGCAAGAGGGTAGGCGGCCGTCGGTCCTGCACCTGCTGGGCCACAGCTCTCTCGCGCGCCCGGACGTTCGTGACCCTGGCCTCGCCGATGCATGGGCGACGGCTAGGAAGGGCCAAGCTCTGGAGGCTACGAGCGGCACGGCAGCGACATGCATGGGCAGCATGAAGCGCTCATGCTGGCCCACTAGCGCCCCCCGTACCAGTCGCAGGCACCCGACGATCAAGTAGCTGTGGCATGTCATACTGTACCGTACCGTCGACGCTGAACCTCAACAACGACAAACCACCACCCACGACATCCGCCCACAAGACATCGGCCAGGCGCACATGATCCGAGGCTTGCCAAACCCTCTAGCCGAAACCTCCAGTGATCGCTGCGCCATTTCGGACGCTGCAGGGCGCGGAAATCTCCTAAGCCGATACCCGCTCGTGTCCCGCCTTCGCGAGGCAGGAACCTTTCCCCAGATCCTCCCCAGCTTTTCCACCCGCGCACACTCGAGAGGCGCACATTCATTGGACCATCTGGCCTTGAACGATCTGGTGTGCCACCGACGCCTCGCAGTCGACAGTGGACGACATTGTCATTGCCGCTTAGCATTGCGACGCCCGAGACTGGCCTGGACATAGCATCTTAATATCGACAGGCACACCTCGGGACAGCTCCAAGCTGCGCGCGCGATTGGCTTCTCCACTGGACCTCCACGCCGTGGCCAACCAATCCGAAGTGTATGTCAAGTGTGCCTTTGACGGGACAGCGCGAAACTCTCTTTGGCGTTCCGGGTCGGTCGTCTGACAGAGTTCGGGGTCTAGGTCATACACCGGGAGGCCACGAGTGGTGTCAGCGCTTCATCCAATCCACAACCATCCGAAACAGCGACAAACACCGGACGGCGGCGACGTGCTCAGGGCGTTCGCGGCGTTCTGCCAATTCATACCACACTGGGAGAGCCACACGCACATCATCACACAGCGGCGGGCCGTGAGAAGCATCGATCGCCACTCACACACTCGCGCCGCAGCATCAATTGCGTCGCCAGGAGGACTTGTCCGAGAGCCGCCAGAGCAGAGTACGTGGAGAGGAAACATTGTCACGATTGGTTCAGGGTGGCAGCATCTGATTGGGCCAGAACGGAAGTGAAGCGCAAGACGGCGTGGTTCTCAGCACCAGGAGCATGCAAGCGGATATTGCCACAAAGACAGATCCGGACACCAAGTCGTCGGACGCTATCAAGAGCGAGCAGAAGAGTGGTGAGTCGGACGTTGAGCATTCCACGTATACTTCATTGGTCAAGAACTGAATGACAGTGACGCAGCTACCAAGGAGAAGCCTAGCTCAGACCAGCATGGAGCAACGGCACAGTTCCCTCCGCCGAAGACGGACAAGCCAAGACCGCATGTCTGCGGGACCTGCGGGCGGTCCTTTGCGCGCCTGGAGCACTTGAAGCGCCACGAAAGATCGCATACGAAAGAGAAGCCGTTCGAGTGTCCAGAGTGCACACGATGCTTTGCGAGGCGAGATCTGTTGCTTCGACACCAACAAAAGCTGCACATGACCAACACGACGTCCTCGCGCCCCAGGACTGGCCGGCGGGAGAGTGTCAGTGGCTCGTCCGTTTCAGGCGCTGCCAAAGTGCGCAAGAACTCGACCTCTGGTGTCACAACGGGAGGGGCGGGAGCTCACCATCGGCCAAGGGCCAACACTATCAGTCATATCGATCTTGCTTCCCTGGGGTTACTGGATGCTTCCAATCCGCACCTGCACCGATTAAATGCCTTGGGGATCAGCACTGGCCACCATATGGGGATGAGTGGGCTCGCGGCGCCAATGAATTACGATTATCGTGGGATGTCCAACGCGGTCGGCAATCATGGCAATCTGCACGGTCTGCCGAAGCTGGACATGTCCGCGCTGAACAACTTCGACATGAGCAATGCTCTACGCACCGCGCCTCCAATGGGCAGCTTCGCGCAGCAGACTGGCTTCGATCTCGACCAGCTGTTCAGCCCTGGCACCACCGTGAACCCGGCCCAATTGCATTTCGGCGGACCCATATCCGCAACGTCGCAGTTCCCAAACTACGAGGCCTTCACCAGCCAGTGCCCAATGATCCCGGAAGGCGACGACTTCGGCTGGATGCGCCAGTGGAACATGCAGATCCAGCATGGGAGTGACGGGCACGAACAGGCTGTTGAGGAGTCATCGCCGTCGCACATGAGCAGCGGAGACAGTCCGGCTGGCTGGAGCGAGAACCTGAGTCACAGCACTCCCGCGCTGCCCATGCAGAATAGCCATTACCAGTGGTCGCAGCCCGATGTGCAGGCGCAGCAGCCGTTGTCAGGTGGTGGGCCCTTTCAGCTCGATGCGTTAGGTACGGGGCTCCCGATACTCGAGACGCCCGTCACCACCGTCTCACCCGCGATCCTGAATGACCCTACAAGTACTGCTGGCGCATATTTCGATCGCTCGTTCACGCAGACAGCGCGACAAGTGCAGCAGCAGCATCACACCATACACGCCGAATCGACGCAGGGTCAGCCCCAGAGCGCAAATTCGCAGTACTTTGCGCCGCCCTCCCTGTCGAACTTCAGCTCCGATAGCCCCGGCATGTCCACGTCTTCGATGACCGGCAGCGCTCGACAGGGCTCCGTGACGTCCGTCTCGACCGACTCCATCACGGACGCCACTCGGCAAGCGCTGCTGGCGAGTCTGTCGCAGCCCTCGGTCTTCGGCCACAATCACAGGAAGTACTCGCAGCCGAATGTGAGCTCTCCGCTTTCGCCGGGGGCAGCTCGCAACTCCATGCAGGGACCGAGCCTCCCCAGCACGGCCGACATCCGACGATACGTAGATGCGTTCATACAATTCGCTCACCCGCATCTGCCGGTCGTACATATACCGACATTGTCGTTCGAGGCCAGCGAGTACAGCAGCAGTATCCGGGGTGGCGCACATCATGTCGGCAGCAGTCACGGCAGCATCGTGGGCGGCGGCGGATGCCTCATCCTGGCCATGGCTGCGATCGGCGCCCTATACGAGTACGACCACCCGGCGTCGAAGGAGCTGTTCGATGCGGCGAAGCGGATGATCAGCCTGTATCTGGAGGAACGGCGAAAGGCCGACATGTCGGCGGCGGTGAACGGACAGAACGGCGACGGACGGTCACCGCACACGCCGCTTTGGCTGGTGCAGGCCATGCTGCTGAACGTGATCTACGGCCACCAGTGCGGCGACAAGACTGCCGCCGACATTGCCAGCACGCATTGCGCCGCCCTCGTTAGCTTGGCTCGAGCCGCCCAACTGGCACAGCCGCCTCACGGAGCGGGATCGCCCAACGACGACGCCGCCGGCGAGCACCGCGGGTCCGCCGACATCGACATGGCTGACGCGAGTGGTGATAAACATGCCGCTCCAGAGCTGGACCTGCAGACTCAATGGCTGCGGTGGAAGACGATCGAGGAACGCAAGCGGACGCTGTTTGCCATCTTCATCCTCTCGAGCTTGTGTACCACGGCTTACAACCAGCCTCCGACCATCATGAACTCCGAGATCCTGCTGGACCTGCCCTGCGATGAAGAGCCTTGGGCTGCCGAGACGGCACAGGAGTGGCAGAATCGCGGAGGCGCTGTTGCCGCTGAGCAGAGCCGGGTGTCGTTCGCCGAGGCGCTGAGCACGCTCCTGACTGCGAACCAACGGCAGGGAAGCCAATACTCCTCGACTGCCTACAACAGCAACAACCCGCTCGGCGCGCTGCAGGCCGGCGACTCGTTCGCGGACAACGACCTCCGACCTAGCACGTTTGGCTGCCTCGTCCTGATCAACGCCCTGCACAACTACATCTGGGAGACGCGGACAAGACATCATGGCCGGCAGTGGACGCAGCAGGAGACCGACTCCATGTTCTCCCACATCGAGCCCGCTCTGAACGCCTGGCAAGCGGCGTGGAAGGCGAATGAGCACCACAAGCTGGAGCGGCCCAATCCCTTCGGCCTGGGACCTTTATCGGCCGACAGCATACCGCTGTTGGATCTGGCCTTTGTGCGGCTGTTTGTCAACCTGGGGCGGTCGAAGGAGGCCTTCTGGCAACGCGACTTCGACGCCATGGCCGATGAGCTTGCGCGGGGCACCGAGATCGTGCAGCACGCATCGGGAGGATCGCCGCATGGTCCCGGAGCGGACGCGACGGTCGACGCGAAGACCTCTGCCGGCTCGCCGGAGCGTGCGGGTCGTCGACGAGCATCCATGGCAGAGCAGGGGCCGGACCAGTTCACTTCCACGCGACGCGAGAAACACCTGCGGAAGGCCGCGTTCTACGCCGCCGACTCCCTGACGATTGCCTGCAGCTACAATCTCACGTACGCGGACATGGCGGCGCACGAGCTGCCGGTGCAGTCCGCGATGTGCTTCTTCGACTGCAGCCAGGTGCTGGCCGAGTGGGCCTCGACGGTGCAGGAGCGGGTGGGCTGCTACCTCGGCGTCCTCGGCCGCGACGCCATCGACTTCACCATGGTCCCCGCGATCATGCTGATGGAGACGGAAGACGTCGAGCTCTTCCGCAAGATCGAGCGGATCTGCGAGAGCCTGGAGGCGAAGCGGTTTCAGCAGGACAATTTGCTGGCGCTGGACCTGCAGCAGATGAACCCTAGTGCGACGATGGGCGCCATGCACAACAATGTCAACCTGGGCAGCTGCGGCTTCGGCAGCAAGATCTTGCGGGTGACGGCCATGATGCTGGAGAAGGCCGTCATTTGGCCAGGTAAGTCTTGTGTTCCTTGCAGCAGCCATCTTCGAATCAGACACTGACCATGCAGCAGTAACCCACGTCATGGCCAAAGCCCTCGAGGTCCAAGCCAGCCACATGGACCAGCGCGCGGAGACTTCGACGGCCCCGTGAGGTCACCATCCGCGGCCCGCTTCATTCGCTTCTGCCCGAACACGAGGGACCCGACGGTCGACTGTGGATGGTTCTCGATCTCGCAGCCCGTTGTTCCTGTACAGCAACACTTTGTTAATACAAAAGTTCGATAACCCCTGTTCATACGACAAAAAGAGAGGCGCCCGGTTCTTGCTTGGGAATCTACGTTTGGATATGCCAGTCGAGGCGGCGGCAAGTGGTTTCTTCTGTCACTACTACGAGTAATGAGGGACGACAGGAAAATTGCGGTTTCTTTGCGCTGCGTTGGTGGGGAGGGGATGGTGAGGAGGTGGTCACTCGTCGACGGTCTAGCAGGACGGAAAAGTCGCAGTTGGTCGCTCTGTAGTTCCCAGAGCCGAGCCGATTGTATTGCGCTTCGCGCGATCACGATCACTGTATTCAGAAACGACATTCGATGATGCATCGCTTCCAGGCCATTCGCGTGCTGTAGCACGTGACCAGTTCTGTGCATCTGATATGGCCCCAGTCACGACCACCCACGGTACATGGACCCAGCAACCCGGTAAACTCTCCATCACTTGCATACACTTTCCAACGGTCCACCCGCCCTGCGTGGGCGCCCTCGTGTGCATACCCACGTCGCGGGCCTCCGCGATACCCCCGTCCGACCCCTCACGCGACTCCTCTCGTGCCGGACCGATTACGGTAGTACATGCGGCGGAGTCACTGCCACGTGGGAATTGCGTCTTCCTGCTGATCGCCCCCATCTAAGGTACCGAGGGATGAGGGGGAGGAGAGGGGCAGAGGGGTCACGATGTGCCGGTTCCTGATCTACTCCGGCCATTCGCCGATCCTGCTCTCGCACCTGATCACGTCGCCAACGCACAGCATCCTCACGCAGTCGTATGACTCGCGGCTCAGGCTCGACCAGACGCGGCCGCACAATGGCGACGGGTTTGGCGTGGGATACTACCCGGCGGCGCCATCTACGCGACGACGGCGGACCTCGGAAGCGGGCTCGGTGCCCGCGCAGCAGGAGGAGGAGGAGGTGATCGATCTCGGGCCGGAGCCGTGTGTCTTCACGTCGACGATCCCGGCGTGGAACTGCAAGAACTTGGAGCGGCTGGCCAGCAAGACCATTTCGCCTCTGGTGTTCGCTCATGTGAGAGCGAGCACGGAGGGAGCGTTGAGCGACAGCAACTGCCACCCGTTCAGCCGAGGAGCGCTGATGTGGATGCACAACGGCGGCATCGGGGGCTGGAAGCTGGGCCTCAAGAGGAGGCTGGTGGAGGATGTCAATGACCGCTGGTTTGAGAGCGTGGGTGGGAACACGGACAGCGAGTGGGCGTTCGCGCTGTTCATGGACAGCCTGGAGAAGCTGGGCGTGGACGCGGACGACGAGGTGAAGCAGCGGACCGGCTTCGGGCACACGGTGCTGCGCAAGGCGATGCTGCTCACCATCGAGCGCATCAACGGCTTCCGAAAGTCGTTGCCTCTGGCCGTGCGGCAGAGCAGCGACACGCGAAGCCTGCTGAACTTTGCCGTCACGGACGGCAAGAGCGTCGTCTGCACGCGCTACGTGAGCAGCAAGACCGACGAGGCCGCGTCGCTGTTCTTCAGCTCCGGCACCAGCTGGCGCGCCCAGCCTTCCGCTTTAGGTGGCCGGACGCCGCAGATTGGGAAGGGCGAGTACAAGATGGAGCGGCGGGATAAGGGCGCGGACATCGTGCTGGTGGCCAGCGAGCCGCTGACCTTCGAGCGCGACAACTGGGTGACGGTGCCGACGAACAGCGTGCTCACCATCCACAACCAGACGGTGCTGATCCACCCCATCCTGGACGAGTACTACAACCACATGCCGAGCTTCGTGCGGAGCTCGCGGTTCGCGGCCGACAGGGGCCAGACGATCGGGGAGTGGATCGCGGAGAAGAAGAGCACGAAGGCTGCGATTGTGCGGGACAGCTCGGTGGATGATCTGGTGGGCGCTGCTACGGGTGTCACGCTTGCTGTGGCTTGAGACGAGTCGCGTGGCTGCAGGCTCAGGGACGTGGCCCCTCACCAAGCCCAGGAACGGCGAAGAATGTGATTGGCATTGCTCGAAGGTTCTCAATGATCCGGCGACTCGCGGCATTCGAGGACGAACAACATTCCAGACCTCCAAACCCATTCCTAGAACGCCAATCGATCCTCAGGTGCCCTTGGACTGCGAAAGCAAAACCATCCGGAACGCCCGGCCATGACCCCCCTGTCCCGCGTGTGAGGACCCGACGCATCACACCATGCCTCTCCCACTGCTGCCGGAGGTTCGCGCGATACCGTGCGTTAGCAGGATCGCAAGCCCTCAATACAGCTGCCCCCGCGCCGGCGAGTGATAGCGTTCCACTATCGGCTCAGTCGACCGCCTGTAGCTGTAATCGCTCCGCCTGCTACTGTCGATGCTCCTGCTTGGCCTCCGGCGGCTATCGACAGACGGCGCCCGGCGGCGCTGGCGCGCGTTCGGATACTCCAGGATGACGTACCAAGCGTGCAGGACAGCCGGGACCCAGCCGAGGAAGAGCAGGAGGATGTTGATGAGGAAGGCGCCTCCGCAGCCCGCGCGGACCACGACGGCGAGCGGGGGGAGGAAGACGGCGATGAGGCCGAGAGCGAGACCGCCCTTGTCACTGGTCAGCTGGATTGTTTCCAGTAAAGCCGACGGAGGAAGACTCACGAGAACCATAGTCGCACTCTACCTTGGTATCGCTGTACACTGGAAGCTTGAGCGTACTTGCAGAATGTTTGGAAGATGGTGATCGTCAAGCTTCACTGAGGAGTCGTGGTTGGTGAGAAGAATGTGGTAGTAGGTTGGTAGCTTGAGTGAGATCTGAAGTCCTTCACATCATCGAGCTTCACCGCGTGCTGGCCATGAGGTCGCACGTCGCCTTCTCCAGAGTCCTCGTGCCACCTGCACCGCGGTTATGCGTGACATGTGATGTCAGCCCTGCCACGAGCCAAGCCTTCCAACCTTGCTCCAACCTTCCCTCATCACTTCCGGTGTGGCAGCGGTGACCTCGAATCGTAGCTCACATCCAGCAGGCAGCCTCCGCAGACAGTACTTGCCCAGACCGGACCGCGATCACGAGAGGGAAGAAGGCGCCTCATTGCATACATGTACGCCCCAGCCGATATCACCCGAAGTGCCGAGTATGAAGAGTCATATGTGTATGTATTGACCGGTGTGCGACCTCAACCCTCGACAGCCACGCGACGGAGCTTAGATACGCACGTGGGGACTGCGCCACAATTGATAGCAGGGCGGACTCCTCGGCGTCGCTGTGGGCTGGGTACACGAGGGCCCACCCCAAGTTGCGAACTCAGGAAGCGAAGCCTCCTCGAGCTCGTCCAGCTCATCCAGCCCCTGAGTACACTATCACTGCGCGGGCTCTTGCCGGGCACATGTGTCTAGCGGATCTCGCTGCGACGGAATGGACGGCCTTCTCTGATTAGACTTCCACGCGCTGCCACGCCCTATACGTAGGTAGTTGGTCGCCTTCGTGAGATGTTCCGCATCTCCGTCGCTGGGCATCGTTCACGCCGGTGTAGACCGCGCGCGTGATGCCATCATCTCTCTGCATGCTGTTAGCAAATGTATGCTGGCGAAGAGGACAAGCTCGCACCCTTACGAACATCACAGCACAAATTATCTAGTCGATTGTGGCCCCTGTGCCGCCCCGTCGCGCCCTTCACCTTGTAAAGTGCCGGGTCCGCCCAGCCGTTTCTACTCATGGTGATCCGCGCGAACAACTCGGGTATCATTGCACAGTGCTGCAGCGCCAGACTCCACGCTAAGTACACCTCATCACTTGCTCCAGTCATGCACTCTTCGGATCCAAGATTCAGTATGGCGGTCCCAGCCCCTTCGTGTCTCAAAGATCCAGGTCCGGCAGCCATAGAACGACCTCCCGCTCCGCACTGGCCACCAGATTGAATCGTGGATCGTACGCCACGACCGCCGCCGTCTTCTGACTGGGCAGTTCCGCCAGTGGCTCCAGCACCCGATCGCCTTTCTCCTTCGCGAACAGGTCCCACACCAGCAAGCCCGTCTGCGCCCCGTTCCCACCGACCACGTACCGCCCATCCGGCGTCAGACACGCATCCGTCTGTGTGTACGCCGAGGCGGCTGTGGCGAGAGGATCGCCGGGAGCGAGATGGTTCGTGGCGCCGCTTGGACGACGGAGGTAGTGCACCAGATCGCCGGAGAAGGCATCGAGCACGTAGTGACCTGGGCCATTGGTGGAGACAAGCAAGTACTTTCCGTTGGTGCTGAACTCCAAGCCCGTCCAGCCTTCTCCGGGCCGCTGGCCGAAGTGCGCGAACCTCTTCTCCACGTCCAACAGGTCGAAGGAGGCGAAGGGTGGCTTGTCGTAGTTCTTCAAGTCGTATAGCAGCACTGTCTGCGCAGGCGGGGACGCAATGGCTATGACAGACGCGCTCGGATCGTACGCCGTGAGCCAAGGGTCCTCGAACTTCAGCTCCCCGTGCGCGTTCTGGCTCCGGCAGTCCCAGAGCTTGACCGTGCCGTCCAGACTCGCGCTCAGGAAGCTGTCGGCGGACGGCGAGAGGGCGAGGGAGGTGACGCGCGCGGTGTGGCCCCGGAAGTAGCGGATGAAGGAGTTGTCGTGCATGCTCAAGTAGCGGATCCCATCGTCGCCCTTGGTGCTCGCGTAGATGATGCTGGTGGAGTGGTGCGTGAAGCGCGCCAGTGCGGAGCCATACTTTTGGGACTTCAGCTCTTTGGCGTAGGCGCCGGCTTTGGTGTTGAAGAGCTGGATCGTGTCGTCGGTGCGACTGAGGAGCAGGAACTCGCCGCTGTCGTCGAAGTCGATGGAGGTGTAGGCCGGGCCGGGAGCGCTGGGCTGGAAGAGCTTCGTTGGGCGGTAGGTGGTGATGATGTCCTGCACCTTCGTCGCGGGCGCGATAGTCCCGTCGGCCATGATGTGCTATGCACTTGGCGCTATGGACGTAGCATCGCAAAGTGAGAAGTGGCAGTATTGATCTGCGACAGGGATCACGCGAAGCCACACGTGAAAGAGCTGGCCGGCCTCGGTCATACCGGGAATGTGAAATGCTCTCCGGGGGAAGCTGACTCAGACACGAAGATCACCTCGCCCAACGTCTCCCGCTTACTGTCCACCCAAAGTCACCGGATCTACAGTGGAGCGCGCATATGTATTTGTACATCAGCATGCGATAGCAGAGCCCGCAGGACCACCATCGCGCGAGAGGAGAGGAGCGAAGAAGAGACAGCCATGTCGACCACGATCGGGAGCTTCATAGCAGGCGGTGTAGCAGCATGCGGCGCAGTGACGGTCACACATTCATTCGAGACGGTCAAGATCCGGTTACAATTGCAGGGCGAGCTGCAGGCGAAGAGAGATGCGCCGAAGCTCTACCGTGGTGTCCTACACGGCGTGCGGGTCATCTACCACAATGAGGGCATGAAGGGGCTGTTACGAGGCTTGAGTTGTGCAGTGCGTCTTCGAGACCGGGATGCAGGTCGATCGGTGGGCTGATGGGCCGCGCAGTACATCTACCAAATGACCCTCAATGGCTGCCGTCTCGGCTTCTACGACCCCATCCGCACGCACGTCAACTCCTTCGTCCTCGACCGGGACTTCTCGCATGCTGCCGATCCGCGGGTGAAGACCTACCAGAACTTGCCCATCAACATCTTCTCCGGCGCCACGTCTGGGATTCTGGGTGCAGCGGCAGGCTCGCCATTTTTCTTGGTAAAGACCCGGTTACAGAGCTTCTCGCCTTTCTTGCCCGTGGGAACACAACATAAGTACCGTAATGCCTGGGACGGCTTGTCCCAGATCTACAAAGCCGAAGGCGTGAGAGGGCTGTATCGCGGCATAGGCCCTGCGATGGTGCGCACAGGTTTCGGGTCCTCGGTCCAACTGCCGACCTACTTCCTCGCGAAACGCCGACTAGTCTCCTGGTTCGACATGCAGGATGGTGCGCCGCTGCACCTGCTCTCCTCCGCCGCATCGGGAGTCGTCGTGTGTATTTTCATGCATCCACCGGATACAGTCATGAGTCGGATGTACAACCAGACCGGCAATCTCTACTCGGGAGCATTCGACTGTCTGTACCGGACAGTGAAAACCGAGGGCATCTTCGCGGTGTACAAGGGCTTCTTCGCGCATCTGGCGCGGATCCTGCCGCATACGATTCTGACGCTAAGTCTGGCGGAGCAGACCAACAAGCTCATGCGAAGATTTGAGGAAGGGGCGCTCGGGATACCGGACAAGCTGAAAGGAGTATGAGGGAGTGTGCCGGGGCTCATGTTGAAGATATAGAGGGCCAGAGGATGTATGACTGCCTTGTACAGTACCCTTGGCGGCGGCACCTGAGCGACTGGGGGGCCACAGCTCCATTTCTCGAAGCGGTGAAGAAAGAGCGAAAAGCCATCTGGAGCGTATACTGACAGCATGTGAGCGACGATGTCAGTACATCGGTTCCTGTCGCGTTTTTGGCAGCGAATCCAAGCCGTCCCACAGGCCGCACCTGTGGAATGCCAAGACTTGATCCGGCAGCTTCCAGTCTCGAGTCAAGTAGTCCGAGATTCTTCCACCTGCAGCCTTTCATCCTTTACGTTACATGAGCGTGTCATTCCTCCATCCACAGTCCAATGTCGACCACACTCCCGCACTACCATGCGGTCGATTCCACACATTCTTGGGGATCATCTCGCGTCTAGAACCGCTCTCAGAAGAAGAAGGTATGGGCTCGTCGTCACGAGTCATACAGCGTGCACTACCGAGATGGACGTGCTCGTCGGTCCACAAAGGAACGCCGGCGTTGAACCTTGTTGAGAACCTCGCCCCTGGGCTTTTCGCGACTCTGGTGCACACGGAGGACCTGCGTCAATGACTGGAGGTACAGACATGGCCTGGGCATCGAACTACAGCGACCACAGCACGAAACGACGACCGGCACCCAGCGTCAGCCGCGCTGCATGGAAGTCTTGCTCCATCTCTCCTCCACGTGCGGTCCACGCCAGATCTGCGAACTCAAATGTCCGGCGATGGCCCGCGCCAGTTGCTAGTACTGACCCGCCATGCCCGCCAACCAAGGCTTGGTCCTATAGTAGGAGAGTGGTCCCTTGTATTTCTCAATCCAGCATATCCTTCCTGCCATTCGTTTGCGTGCGTACGAGAGCTGTCCGCGGTGAGATCTTGACAAACATGGCGAATGCTGTCGCGCTGCCCAGCGTGGACTATGTCATCTGTGGTGGCGGTAAGCAGACGTCGACAGCCATGATTCATCAGTGCGTTTCAGGCTGATGAGTTTATTATGTGCGTGTAGGCACCGCAGGTCTGGTCCTGGCCAACAGACTTTCAGAGATCCCTACCGTCAACGTCGCTGTGATTGAGTACGGGGTCGACCGATCGGACGACCTCAATGTCCTCGCGCCTTCTCTTCTGACGGCTCTCTACGGGAACCCGGATTACGACTGGATCTTCCAGACCACGCCGCAACCTTATGTCAACGACCGTGTCATTGGCCATCCTCGTGGAAAGCAGCTGGGCGGCTCCAGCGCCATCAACTACCTGGCCTACACGCATGCCTCGCAGATCAACATCGACAATTTCGAGGCTCTCGGCAACGCGAACTGGACCTGGGATGTGCTCGAGCCGTACTACACAAAGTCGGAGAACTTTACCAATCCCAGCAATAAGGTACGGTCCGACCTGAACACGTCCTTGATCGTACGGGCCCACCACGGCAAGACTGGACCAATTCACAATGGCTTCCCGCGCGAGTACAGCGTTCTGGACGAGGCGTGGCCGCGCACATACGACACCCTCGGCATTGGCATCAAGTCGGATCCGCGAGACGGCCTAGCTCTCGGAGGGTACAACATCTTGACCAACCTGAACCTGGAGAACAACACCCGAAGCTATGCCGCGACGGCATACCTTAACCCCATCAAATACCGGCCGAATCTCAAAGTCTACACCAGCGCCCTGGTGAAGAAAGTGCAGTTCGATGTAAGCACGGGCACACCGGCAGCGTCGAGTGTCATCTTCAATGTCAACGGCACCGACTACCTGATCCCGGCCAGTCGAGAAGTCATTCTCAGTGCGGGCACCTTTGGCTCGCCTCACATCCTGGAGCTGTCAGGTGTTGGCAACTCCTCGATCATGTCGAAGTACGGCATTCCCTGCATGGTCGAGAACCCGCACGTTGGCGAAAACCTACAGGATCACGTGTATATGCCCCTTGGCTTCCGAGTCAACGCCGGTATCCATACGCTGGACGACTTGATCGACGTGGACTACTTCAACGCAGCCTACGATCAGTACCTTGCGAACTTCACGGGCCCGCTGTCGCAAGTAGCTCTTGGCGGCGCTCTGCTTTCCTCCCAGCAGATCATGCCCAAGAAGAGCGACAGCAACAAGTTTCTGGCCCTCATCAACTCCCTCATCGGTCAAGGCAACCCTTACACCAACGAGATGAAGGCGCAGTACAAGATCATCATCAAGGACATGAAGGGCGAGCAGGAGATCGCGCAGCACATGAACACCGCCAGCGGCATGAACCCGACGTTTGCCAACGACACGACCAAGCTTTTCACCGCGCCCACCCCGGGCAACTACTTCACCATCCTCGGCGTCCTCGAGCACCCCTTCTCCCGCGGCTCCGTGCACCTGCAGTCGGCCAACGCCTCCGTCTACCCCGTCATCGACCCGCGCTACCTGAGCCACCCGGCGGACATCAAGATCCTGGCAAAGATCGCGCTGCACATCCAGGACTCGCTCGCGAAGGCCAAACCGCTCTCTGATCTGCTGCAGGGCAACGGCACGGTGCTGCAGCCCGAGTACAATACGCTGACGGAGGCGAATGTGGAAGCGGAAATCCGGCGCGTGCTCCAGAGCGAGTACCACCCCTCGGGCACGTGCGCGATGCTGCCGGAAGACCAGGGCGGAGTGGTGGATTCGCGGTTGAGAGTTTATGGGACGAAGAAGCTGCGGGTCGTGGACGCGAGTATCGTGCCCTTGCAGCCGCGGGCGAATCTCCAGACGTTCGTCTATGCTATGGCGGAGCGGGCGGCGGACTTCATCAAGGAGGATCTCGCGGCTGCGCGGGCGGCGACGTAGGGGGGATGGTAGGATGGATGGATGGAGGGGTGGGGACGACGTGTAAGCTTGGGGAAGCTGATGCTGTTGGGCTCGCTTGTAGACAAAGACATGTAATGTCTGTGGGGTCAAGTATTTACTCAAGCGGATGGATGACCCGCCGCTACATGGAGTGCGAAGGACAGCAGTGCAATACCTGCAGTCACCCCTCGAGGCAATAAGTCTCGGCATTGGATCATTGCGACCCACCTTATCACTTGATCTCCAGAGCAGCGACTGCCGTCGGCGGTCCAAAGGCTCACTATAGGAGCGTGACGGCATGCAGCTGCGAAGCGGACAGACGGGTAAGACTGCGCGCGAAGCACAGATGTCATGCTGCTCGCCCAAGCCTTATGATGTTATATGAACAGGCTGTCAGTCCTCATCACCGCGCAAGGCCGACCGACCCACCCATCTCAGCAGAACGCGCTAAGCACGCCAAGAGGCATCAAGCTTGAATCTCACTTTCGTACCTGCATTCTGACCGGCTTGCGCGCGCTATGAATAGTCGTGCTGCGACGCCCTGCAGTACACGTCGAGTAGTAGTGACTATAAGCATACGCAGAATGGCTTCCAAGGTACAGCAGTCGCCGCGGAGTCGGAGGGCGCACGAATGGTATATCGATGATGCCTGCTCGAGCAGCCCATCAACGACTTCGACCGGGATCGGGACGATCAAACGGTCTTCGGATTTCGGACCGCACAGGGCATCGTCGATGCGTCCTTATCGGCGTGCCAACCAACCAAGATGATGATGACCGCAGTTGATCAACACGTCAGCCCCATGCTGAGATTAATTTGTAGCTGCATCGAGGCAGGGCCACGCAAGCAGCCGCAGTGGCTGGTAAGTCATACATCTAGGTAGAGTGTGCGGTCTAGTCTTTCGCGCCCCTTCCCACGTACACATCGGACGAACACGAAAGTCGCGCGTCTCCCAAGCACACCAGATAGAGAAGGAATACCACAAGAGCAGAAGAGCAACGACACGACGACCACAATGCGCATCCCCACCCTCCCCCTCCTCACCCTCGCCTTCGCGGCCACAGCCTCCGCGCAAGGCGGCCAGCAACCCACCGACGTCGCGGGCCAGATCTCCATCCTCGCGTCGCGGCTGGGCACGCAGACGGCGCTGCTGAGCTCCATCGTCGAGTCGCGGCAGGGCGACGCGAGCGCGACGCTGGCGGCCGTGTCGGCGCAGGCGGCCACCGCGACGGGCGCCGCGGGGTCCAGTCTCAGCGCACAGTACGCGAGTCTGTCGACGCAGTATGAGTCGTTGGCTGGGGCGGTGGATAGTGTGTTGGGTGTGACTGCTTCGTGAGTAACATGTGGAGGTGCTTTTGCGTTGGGCGAGTAGGCTGATGATTTGAGGATAGGGCGACGGCGGCGACGACTGCGACCACGACCTCGGCGCTGTCGACCGCGACCAGCTCCTCCACCCTCTCCACCGCGGTCCTGACGACAACGAGCTCGAGTCTGTCGGCCACGACGCTCCCCTCAAGCACCTCAACGACTCTGGTCGGCGTCGTCCTCACCACGCCCACCTCAACCGCAACACTAGCCGCCACCCCCGTAGTCGCAGCAACCACCGCGACAACCCCAACCACCGCCGCAGCGGCAGCCGCCACAACAGCCTCCCCCGCCACCTCCGCCAGCTCCGTCGCGGCAGGCACCGGCACGGACGCGACGGCCATGCACCCCGGCGTGTCGGCCACCTTCGCCTCGACGTCCTCCGCCGCGGCGGCCGTGAGCCAGGCGTCGGGCTCTTTTGCCGTGGCTACGGCCGTGCCGCAGATGCTCCTTGGCGCGGTTGGGTTGGCTGTGGCTGGCCTGATCTGAGTGGAGCGTGTTACCAACGCAATGATGTTTTGGATGAAGATGGGCTGTCTGGGGTGCAGTGCTAGATACCCGCCGACCTGCTTTGAATGGAGTTCTGGGTGCATGACTGATGGTGGAGAGTATATATGTACAGCAACAGGACATGAGAGATAGTTGATACCCAACATATGTAGATTTTGTCTAAGATCGTGTGAACTGATGGCTTTGAACCTGCTGGCGAACCGGACAGTACTGTCGCGCGATCGAGCCCTCGTGAGCATCCCGGCAACGCTGGGGCCAGGTCCAACTTCGCCTTGGGCGGACATGGTGTGACCGATGCAAACGTGCCACATCTGAGAGAGACACAAGAGGATGACGAGTCGATGCGGGCGGGCTCCAACGACCAGCACACCAAATCCAGCAGCCTACTTCCGCGCATTGATGATATCCACAAACGCCGGCTTCAGACTCGCCCCGCCGACCAAGAACCCATCAATGTCCGCCTCCTTGGCCAGATCCCGGCAGTTCTTCTCGCTCACGCTGCCGCCGTAGATGATCCGCGTTGCCTCCGCGACGTCCGCGCCCAGCTCCTCCCCAAGCCACCCGCGGATCGCCTTGTGCACCTCCTGCGCCTGCGCCGTGCTGGCCACTTTCCCCGTGCCAATCGCCCAGATGGGCTCGTACGCCACGACGATCTTGCTCCAGTCCTTCAGCTCCTTGGCCACGGCGCTCAGCTGCGCGGTGACGACCTCGACCGTCTTGTCCGCCTCCCGCTGCTCGAGCGTCTCGCCACAGCACAGGATCACCCCGACCCCGCCCTCGATCGCGCTCTTCGTCTTCTTCGCGACAAACGCGTCCGTCTCCTGCAGCACCACCCGCCGCTCGCTGTGGCCCAAGAGAGTCCACGTGATCCCGCTGTCCTTGAGCTGCGCGACGCTGATCTCCCCCGTGAAGGCGCCGTTGGGCTGGTCGAAGACGTTCTGCGCGGCCACCTCGATGCCCGCGCGGAGGTGCTCGCGCGTGAGCAGCAGGTACAGCGCGGGCGGGGCGATGACGACTTCCGTGTTGGAGTCGCAGGGGGCGTCGTTGAGGTGGGACACGATGGACTTGATGGTGTCGATGTTGCCGTTCATCTTGAAATTGCCGCCGACGAAGAATTGGCGGGGCATGGTTGCGGTGGTGTGGTGGGGCGGTGAGGGCTGCTTGCCAGGGAGTGTGTCGTGTGCTGAGAGATACTTGGGAGTGAGGATGCTTGGTGGTGTGTATGTGGGAAAGCTAAAGAATTGTGTCAAGTGAGGGGCTGGTATGCTAGCAACGTGGGGCTCAACAGAGGTCAGCGACGAAGCTTCAATCACATGCAATCGCTGTTGGCGAGGATTGATGAAGTCGAAAGGAAGAGCTGCGAGGAAAAAGACCCTTGCGAGGACGAGGTGGTACTCCTGGGTCGATCCACGTCGTCTGAGCTGCCCTGCGCAACGTATCGAAGTGCTCTGCGCGTTGCATTCACCGGGCCCACCTCGGCGGATCTCTCGGCGGCACGACGGAAAGGCAATGGTAAAGCTGCTTGCCGGCGACTACCTACCTCCCAGCTTATTACTCGTACAACACGGTCGCCAGTGACCAGTCGCAGCCTACCCAGCCCAGACTCGGTCCCGGCGTCTGGCAAGTCGGAACAGCCACTGGCAGCACAGACGTAAAGCAACACAGTGTATGAAACGGAGCCTCCCCATGTCCTCTCTCTGAGCGGTGGTCGTTGTCGGCGGTGGCCACGAGAGTCGTCCTTACCCTTGAGGAGGTAGTCGGACTCACCGTTGGTATGCTCAGTCTGTCCATCAATCTGTCTTCGGTCGTCGTCGGATATCGCGCCTGCTGTGCTGTAGTAAGGAGCTGTCTCGGTCTGTCAGTGCCGTACT
>JAWDJV010009434.1:0-52520 GCA_033119285.1 Teratosphaeriaceae sp. CCFEE 6253
GAGACGGCATTTCGTTTCCTTCGGCTTCGATAATAAGTACTTGTCGTTTACGGCGTTCTTTTCGTGTTAGCGGTTCTCCGCTTATAATAAAGGAATATAGAATGCACTTACAAGAGAAGCTCGAGGACGAGCTAGAAGATAAGGAGGGGGTAATGTTACGAATATACGCTAGGCTGCGTAGGAAGACACAGCCGCGAGAAGTTCACAGCTAACGGAATCAGCTAAGGCATAACGTGGCGCACGTGACCGACCAATAGTTACACAACTTAGTCGGACCGACTAGTCGACTACCGACATAGTCGAACGACTATACAGTCGAACCGACCGATCGACTAGCAACATAGTCGAACGGTCAAACGAGACACGAATCTCCTTTGTATATATCGCGATGGATCTCTATATAGGTAGTTCGTGTTCAACTTATGTTTCAATCTAACTGAAAGGTCTTCGCATACTAACGCTTAGTAATTCACTTAGAGAGGTTTATTAGGTTCTACTAACACAGAGAGAAGTATACCCACGCCGTGTCTTAATACTAACTAAGCCTACCGAGCTCTACTACGTCGAGACGACTTTGTCGGATCGCAACAGTACTATCGTCTATAACGATAGGCGGTTAAGTACTACGAGCACGGCGTAGTGCTTTAGCTAATAGTAAAGGGGGTAGTAGCTCGGAGGACTGCCTTACGTACTTACGTTTCGTCGATAGCTTCGGTTTCGCTAATAGCTTTAGCTTTTGTGTTAGCTCCGGCGATAGCTCTAATAACAATAGTAGTATAGGCAACCTACTAAAGGCGTAATTAGCCTTAACGTAAATCGTGATCTTCTTATTAGTCCTACTACCTATAAGGTTATCGAACTTTCGCTATTACCTATCGAGAGTAGAGGTGTCTCTAGCACGGCTAATCGGAATTAGCGTGTCGTCGTTAAACCTAGAGATAAAGCTATAGCTAATATAGCTATCTATTAGCTATAGGCATTTAAACTCGACGAAATCCTCTTTGCCTCGATCTACTAGGAAGTTAATTAAGTCTAGGCCTATCTCTATCTACTCCTCCTTAGTAAACGTGTCTATAAATTAAGTTAATAGCTTAGGCTTAGCTAGTATAGGAGGCTCCTTATCTAGTCTCTACTACTGCTTCTAGATAGTAAGCTTATACTTATACGTCTTAATCTTCGGAGCCGTAGCTACTACTACTGCCTTAGCTATAAGGTAAGGTAGATAGGCTCCGGAAGCCTTAAGTATAGTCGCCTATCGTGCCTATATAGTCGTAGATCTAGTATTAAACACAGGGCCGACGCGGTTGCGGTCGAAGGCGTTATAGCGAGCCGTCTTAGCGGTTACCTAGTTAGATATCGATAGGAAGGTCTTTATGCCGCCCGCTATAGGCGGTAGTACTATAGCGTTACTAGTACTGCTTATAGGTTCGCCGACGCTCTTATACTACTAGAGTAGAGTAGTAGCGAGTACTTCGCTACCTCGCTACTAGGTAGAGCTCTATATATAAGCGGTCGGAGTAGCCTACTATTAGGCTTTAGGGTTCCTCTTCTTATATACGTTATAGTAGTCGAAATCGCTATAGAACTTAACGTAATCGAGGCCTTATACTTCGTAGAACCTATCCTAATACTTATTAGCTATTACTAGATAACGCTAGTTAAAGATAAGATAATAGGAGGGCTAAGGTAATTATAAGGGTTAGAGAAAAGGGTAGGAAGTAAAAGGGTAGGGATAGCGTATTTATAAGAGAGCGAGGCTATAGCTAGTCCGCGGCGAGGCGCCTCTAGCGCCTCGCCTACCCCTACTCTGCCGAAGCTAATTTAATAAATCGGCATCCTCGTTACCGTTACCCTCGCTAGCGGCTACGGCCGTAAGCCGGAGTCTCTCTATCTCTTCGCGGAGTAGTATATAGACGCGGTAGAATTAATCTAGTTTATTAGGCTTAGTAGACTCCTCGAGAGTAGGCTCTAATTAACGGTCTATATACTCCTAGATAGACCGGTACAGTACAATATAGGCGTGTTAATAAGGCCTCTTGCCGTCGTCGTTAAACTCTCTACTACCGAAGGCTATCGGAAAGCCCGTAGTACGTAGGTAATCCTAGTACTACTACTTTATAGCTTTAGGAAGGTATTCTTCAAAGTCTTAATTAATATTAGTATAGTACGGTAATTGCGAGGCATAAACAACTAGCCGCAAGTCTAGTAGCGAGTCGATACGTACCGAAGCCGGCTATATTGTATAGTATTAGGTACACTCGTGTAGGATCGATTAGTACACCGTACTGTTTACTACCGAACTCCTATAGATAGTAGTACATAATGTGCGGCACGCCGCTAACTACGTAGTCGCCTTAGCTACGGATAGTATACTAGTTCTAGACGTCGACGTAGCCCTAAACAAGGGCTCGGATAATCGGTATATAGACGGCAAGGAAAGTAATACGGTATATAAGCCGATCCTTATTAAAGTCTCCGTCCTTACTAAGCTCCTTAAAGTACTTACGCTAGCGGCGGAGCGCACGTAACTATTAGTTCTACTAGGCTTTAATACGCTAATTAGCCTTACTTATACTATAGCGGAAGCAATTACTAAAGGTTAGTAGGCTACTATCGTCGCGGGTCCGTAGCTTAGAACTAAGCGTAAGGTAGGCTACGGCTACTAGCTTAGTCTCTACGCTACAATTAGACCGGATAATACGAGGTAAGAGGCCGCCGCTCTATACTATATAGAGGTACTGTACTAGAATCGATACCTAGGACCTACCTATAATGCCGACGTAGATCTAGACAATATAGCGCGAGTAGACGTCGATAGTAGTATAATAGATTTACACGCCCTAATGCTTAAGCTTATAGTAGCCGTCTATTGACTAGGCGTAATTAGGCCTAGGCATAACAATAGTACCCCTATACTACTTCGCGTAGCGCCGGCGTCGCTCGACTCCGTCTAGATTAGCGAGCCTAGCGGCGTAGTATAGACGGTCCCTTAAACGAACGATAAGCAAGGTATAGAGAGGCGGTAGCGAGTTAGACGCACCTACCTACGATATTGTATCTCGACCGCATATATACGTATAGCTATATACCGCCGTAGTCCTTAATAAGCCCTTACTCTATCTCCTTCCTTATTAGCTCCTCTATTAGCGCGTCTACGTCCTCGCCTACGGGTAGGCGCTAGCGTAGGCCTATCTTAATACGTATCCTTTATAGCCTCCGCTAGCCTAGCTTAAAGCCGTCGTAATAGAGAAGGCGTACCGCCTACGCGTCTAGTAGATGTAGGGTATAAAAGTAGAAGGTTACTCGTATACGTAGCTCTATAGAGTCCTTATATTGCTTCTTTAATTAAACTCTATACTCTATAAGCTAGCGTTGTAGCGTCCTATTGCTAGCCGTGACGCCTCGCTAATAGAGCCGCGTATAGATCTCCGGATAGGTAGTACCGTCGGCGTGCTAGCTAAGCAGGTCTTCGCGATGCGGGTTAAGGTCAATCTTCGTCCGGGGTATAGTAGCGAGTATATAGCAAGGTAGTAGCTAATTAGCTTACGCGGTGTTTTAAAGCTTACGGAGCTAGAATCGTAAGGTACACAGTATTAGCGAGTCGCGGCGAGTGCTACGTCGAGGCGGCGGCGGCGGTAGAGAGGCTTCTTTCTAGAGCCTATCGTATAGCGGGTATATAAGGAATTAGTACGACTAGAAGAGGATTTAGTTCAATTAGCTGCTACGGTGGCGGTAGGTAGTAGTAAAGTTAGTACACCTTATAGCGCTAGTTTGGTTATAGAGTACTGTACGGTCGTCGCTGTGTAGTCGTCTAGTGTGCGGTGTGCGGTAGTGCGGTGAATTGGCGAAGTGGTAGCATTGGCCAACGGAACGATGCGGGCAGATGATTGGTCGGGGCTACGCACCCCTCTCCTCCTCCCACCTCTGCCTTTGTGCGAGCGGGAGGCATGTGATGGCGATAGCAGCCTCAGCAGGTGGCGGAGGGACCGCGGTGCTGGGTCCGCCCTCGACGGCGACAGCGATGTGCTTGGCGGGCGTGCGAGGGCTGCGGGCGAGCAGCGGCAGGTCCAGCCGGGCTTCGTCAGGAGCGTGGGCGATGAGACGGGGATGTGCGACGCTGGCATTCCATCGTATGCGGCTTCGGGGAATGCCACCAAAGCTCACTACATGTACCTAAATCGCAACCTCAAGGCTTCCGTCCCGGCAGCGTGGCGCAAGGCCTCACGCTAGACGCGTCAGCCTAACGTCCCCCGGCCCTCTCTCCTCGAACGGAAGGTACGTCCGTGGACACAGCCCGCCGGCTCGACTGCCCCACACGCTCCTCCCTCACGAGAGGTCGAATTGGAAAGAGCGCTTCATCGGTTTCGCCTCGAGTCATGCCTGCGGCGCGGCCATGGAGTATGCATGCAGGCATAGATTGCGCGACTCCAGCGCCCTCCGCCCGATCCGACCGCCGCCCACCACCCCACCGCCCCTCATCCTCACAGCTCCTCGTGCCCCCCACCTCCTCCCCGTCCCCCTTTGACCTCCCCACTGAGATCCGGCATCCCCATGATCCTCACCACCAGACTCGTCCACCCCGTGAAATGCTGCGTGCGCTGCCCCCTGCCCGTCTCCG
This sequence comes from Teratosphaeriaceae sp. CCFEE 6253, assembly GCA_033119285.1. NCBI lineage: Eukaryota > Fungi > Ascomycota > Dothideomycetes > Mycosphaerellales > Teratosphaeriaceae > Teratosphaeriaceae sp. CCFEE 6253. The sequence goes on from JAWDJV010009434.1 coordinate 4,619, forward strand.
GATCATACTGCTCCCACGCGAACCCGGTCTCCCTCCAGCTCTCAAAGACCGTCGTCACCAGATTCCTGCGGAGCTCGACGTACATCCGCGTCGCCTGCGCGCGGTGCGGGCCAGGGCGCGTGGCGATGTTCTGTGCAATTCAATCAGCGATTGTGCGTCTGAGGGTGGCGGACCGCAGGGGTGGCGGAGATGCACTCACGAGCAGGTTCTCCACGACCAGGTAATTCATATTCACCCACACCGGACTGCGCCAGTAATTCTCCCCGGTCCCGTAGAACTCGTCCCGCGCGCTCAGGCTCCGGACGCCGTGCGCGCTCCACAGCTCCGCCTCATCCGCAATCACATCCAACACCTGCCCGAGCGTCGCGCTCTCCGGCCCCAGGAGGCCCGTCATGAACGGGAAGATGGAAATATACCCCTTATGGCACACGTGCACGCTGTCCTCGTAGTCGTCGATCGTCGCGTCGCAGTACGCGCCCTCCTTCTTGTCCCAGTGGAGATCATCGACGTTCCGCCGGATCGATTCATAGATCTTCGCATACGTCCCCGCGTCCTCCTCCTCGCCAATATACTCCGCGACCTTCCCCATCGATCGCGTCATCAGCCCCATCCAGCTCAGCAGGTCGACGTGCAGCTCGCCCGGGTGCGGCGGCTGCGCGCGCGGGTAGTCGTCCAGTCCCGAGGTGAGGATGTGCTGCGGGGTGCGGCCGCGCCAGCGGTAGGCCTCCTTGGCGGAGAAGGTGGCGCCGCGGTCGTAGGAGGCGAGGTCGCCGGCTTGGGTGCGCCGGTACCAAGCGAAGTTGCGTTGGAGGAGGGGGTACAGGGCGGTGAGCCAGGGTTTGAGCGTGGGGGAGCGGTCTGCGCGGTTGATGAGGGCCGAGATGGCCATGAAGAGGGTGGGCGGGTTGGCGTAGTGCGGGTACTGGACTTGGAACTCCTGGGGGACCTACAAGCACACGCGCGTCAGTCCAGTCAGCCAGACGCTTCCTCATCACACCCTTCGCCCCTTCTTTCCTCATCAGATCGAAGACGCACCTTGCTCCTCGCCTCCGGCCCCAGGATCTGCTCCCTTGGAATCCACCCCTCCTCGTCCATCGTCCCGAACCAACTCCCCACAATCTGCATCACCAACTCGGGATCAAATTCCACAATCGGCAGCAAATGGAACCCCTCGTCCCACAAGAACCCCCGCGGAAAGAACGGCCTCGATGGGATACTCGTGAACAGCTCATACGGCCCCTCCAGCGCCTGAGCGTTAGCCGCCCGGGCCTCGGCCGCCTCTTGCCAGAACCCCTCGTTCTCCTCTTCGTAGGCGGGGTCGTAGGAGCGGTCGATCAGCTGGTCGCCGTGGAAGTAGCCGATGCCGCCGATGAGGTTGGAGAAAAGGCTCTGCCCGAACTTCTCGTACTCGGCGCCCGTGAATGGTGCTTTCGGAGCGAGCACCTCGGCGAACTTCTTATCGAAGTTCTTGACGACCTTCTCGATGGCGGTCGTGAGATCCGCGGAGGTTTTGGGCGCGGAGGCGGCGGGCTGGTAGAGGATGTCAAAGGCCCACGCGCCCTCGAAGGTCTTCTGCACGAGGTGCATGTTGCCCTGCCCGGGCCGGTGCTGGATGGTGTAGGTCTGCCACGGCGGCGGCATCTTTTCCTCGGTAAACTGCTCGACGTAGGCGTCGATGGTGGTCTTCATGGAGCCGAAGAGGATCGCTGGGAGAGGGCTTGGGTGTCAGAATCAGCATCACGATATGCTTGGAGCTCTCCGCTTGTATGTGAAAGGGGAGATGGATGTGGTGGGCGTACCTTTGGCCTGCCATAGCGCGTCCTCGGGGACTTGCAGGGAGTGCACGAAGGTGCAGTCTAACGGCTTCTCCTTATAGCTCGGATGAGCGTGCGCCGGATGGCTATTCGACTCCACCCCGGCCTCGGTGATCGTCAGGGTGAAGTCCCCAAGGTCCGCCGTCTGTCCACTGAACACCACCTCCCCCGCAAACCCCCCCGCCTCCTCCGCCTGCTCAGCATCTACCACCTCCACACCACCTAGACCCTCCATGCCCACGGTAAACCACACCGCCGTCTTCAAGCCTTCCCCCACACCCCCAGCACCTTGACTCCCCATCCCGCCCTCCGCATCCTCCCTCGGCGTCCCCCTGATCCTCGCCCCCCACCCCCCAGCATCGAACTTCACAAAGCTAGTCTCGACATCCACCCCGTTCCCCCGATCCCGCACCGTCTGCACTCCGCCCTCGCGGGGATCGTAGCGGTCCCAGCCATACCCGGCCATGCCCTCGTGCTGCTCGCAGGTATAGCGGACATTATTCTGCACGGACTGGAAGTCCTCGACGCGTGACCACAGCAGGCCGGTAGTGAGGGACTTGGGAAGGCGGGGGCGCAGGCCGAAGTAGAGGTTCGGGCGGTAGGGTCCCCAGAGGAGCGAGGCGTTGGAGGCGGCGGTGAAGACGGCGTCATCCTGGGCGAGGGATGCGAGGGGGAGGAGGGCGACGAAGGCCCAGTGTTTGAGGCCCATCGTTAGGTGTAGGGAATGATTTGGGGTGCTTCAATGGCACATTGAATTGTGTTCAGGTCCAATGCGGCCACGTTTAGACAATTCCCCATGCATCCCACTACCAAGCTTTCAGCCACCCCCGGAGCCCCCACCAGCAACCTGGAACCTTCACTCCCGCGGCCAGACCTATCCGTCATATTACACACGCATACCGAGATATCACTAGAGAATGGACCTCCTCCAATCCGTCCGCAAATCCGGCTCCCGTGGCGGCGTCGACTTCTCCTGGGACGCCATCAAGACCTCCGCGCACCGGGAGAACTACCTGGGCCACTCGCTCAAGGCCCCCGTCGGCCGATGGCAGAAGAACAAGGATCTCGGCTGGTACGCCAAGGGTGAGGATGGCGAGGAAGTGACGGAGGAGGAGAGGAAGGCGAGGGAGGAGGAGGCGCGGCGGGAAGAGGTGAGAAGGGTGAAGGAGGCGGAGGGAGACGCGATGAGAGCGGCGCTGGGGCTGCCTGCGCTGGAGAAGGGGGATGGGCCGGGGAATGCGAACGAGGTGCCGTTGGGGATGAGCAGGGAGAGGCAGGAGGAGGTCAACAAGGCGTTGAGGAGTGCGTTGGGGGATGATGTCGAGGGGGAGGGGAAGACGAAAAACGAGAGGCCCAGGGGCGAGCGGAGACGAAGCAGAGAGCGGCGCGGTCACCGTGACTATGAGGAGCGCTCGAGCAAGCGGCGGCGGCGGTCGAGGTCGCGATCGAGGGATCGTGAGCGGGAGCGGGAGCACAAACACCGGCACAGGTTGAGACGCGACGAGCGGTCGCGGTCGAGGGAGAGGCGCCCCAAGCGATCACGCTCGAGGAGCCGCGAACGACGGCGACCAGACGACCACCGGGACGAGAGGCGACAGCCTGTTGTCGACACCGCGCGGGACGATGGGCGCGAGCAGGGAAGGAGGAGACGACGCCACAGCCACAGCAGAAGCGCATCTCGCTCCCGCTCACCATACGCAGAGCGGCGCAGGGATGATGATCGGCGACGAAGGTCATGAGAGAAAGCTTTCCAGAGCGAGGCACATTCAAGCGACGTAGGGCCAGAATCAACCCCGCCAACCCAAATTACGCGCTCAGAAGCCGGAGCGCAATGCTAGGAACCCTTGCAAACCCTATCCCAGTCGAATCGATCTACCGAGCTCCTTCTTGCGCCCCCAGTCCCACGATCAAGTTTCAACTCGCACCACTCGTACCCGCCGGTCCCGCGCCCACCCGCCAGCCAACCTTAACCAGCGTCTCGCACCGACTCTCACAAGAGTTCCGCACCAGATCCGCATCCAGCGCGATCTCTCCCTTCGGGTAGAGCACGATGACCGTCGACCCGCCATAGTAGAAGGCCCCCAAACACTGACCCCGCTTCACCTCCGCCCCCACCACAACACCGGGATTGTACTTGATACTCCCCACCAACATCGCCCCGACCGCCACCACCACCACCAAAGTCCCACTGCCACTCCGCCGAATCACCATGACGCTCCGCCGGTTCTCGCAGAAGACGTCCAGCGTCCCCGCCTGACAGACTGCCTGCGGGTTGACCGTGTAGTACGCCCCCGGGATTTCGGTCACGCTCTCCACTGTTCCTGAAACGGGAGCATGCCAGCGGTGGTAGTCCTGTGGCGCGAGCCGCGCGATGACTATGTTCCCTCCGACGAATTTCTCGGCGAGAGGCGTGGAGTTCAGGAGGCGGGGCAGCGTGAACCCAAACCCTTTGATCCAGAATCTCGTCGCGAGGTCGATGGAAGGGAAGCAGGTGAGGCGGCAGTCCGCTGGACTCGTCACGACGCTCGGATCGCCCGGGGAGGCCTGCGGGCGTGTGGAGTCCCGGATCTGGCGCGCGAAGAAGGCGTTGAATGTCTGGTACTTCGTCGGATCCGGCTCCACCATCTCCTTCAGCGTCTCCTGGAGACCGAAGGAGTCGATGAAAGGCTGGATGTGCGCGCGGGAGGCCGGGGCATCGTACTCCTGGCCCATCTTCAGGGACTGCTCGCGCAGGAGAGCCTGCGCGCGGTGTGTGTGCAGGGCCTGCTGCTGCGGGGAGCCGTAGTAGAGGAGGTGCATGCCCAGCCGGACGTAGAGGGACATGGGCTCGAAGGTCTTGGCGCCAGTCGCGCGGTCCATGATATAGTTGCCCAAATGCCACTCGGCTTCGAACTCCTCCACACTGGTGTAGGGGAAGACGCTGCGAAAGAGGCTGTGCGAGCGCTCGGCGTTGGCGGCGGTGTGCAGTTGCGCTGTGCCATGCCCAGCTGGATTCTGCCCAGCTTGGGTCGTGAGTTGGTTGAGTGTTGTGGCGGCGGCATCGAGGTGTTCGGGGGGGAGGGTGGTGGTGGTGCTGCTACTTGAGTTCGGATTGGGTGGGAGGCTGGGAGCGCTGTCGCCGGGTAGGGCGAAAGGGTCTTGATAGGGCATTGCGAATGGCAGTATGTAGGATGTAGTATGTCAAGAGAGTTGGGGTCCGATTGGGAGTGGAGGGGAAGGCGTAGGAAGCAGCTCACGCGCTGTTGACTTGTCCCTGCAGCTCTCCAGGATCGGCTCTAGCCAGTATGCGTCATGATCGGCAGGACAAAGCTTGTTTCTCCTAATCAAAAGGCTTGGCTGAGCTTGATCTTTCACGAGTCGTTGCTGCTGGACGATCTCATCGCATGACTCGGTGCTCTCCTGCTCCAAGCATCTTGAATACCTCCAGTCTGCGCTGGTCCCTTCAACAAGACTCCCACCATGGACCGCCGACCCGATCGCGACCAGCGACCCCGACACGGTATACTCGCTCCCTGCACTGCATAGAACTACTCCACACTCATCACTAACGGCCCACCCACAGAACGAAACCGCTCCCGTTCGCGCTCCCCACCCACCCGCGAACGCCGCGATGACCGCCGACGAGACCGCTCGCCCTTCCGCGGCGGCGGCGGCGGCGGCGCGCGAGGCCGCGGAGGACGAGGCGGCAGCGGCGGCATGAACGGCGCGCTACCGCCCCGCGGCCGGGATCGACAGCCCTCACGCTCGCCTCCACCACCGTCAACCCTCAATCGCAACAGCGGCGCCGGCAGAGGCAACGCCCACAATAGTACATCGGCCCGTCGCCAGCCACCGCATCACAAACCGGAAGCGAAGCTCGAGCTACTGGAAGGCGAGGATGAGGAAGCGATGCTGGCGCGCGTTATGGGGTTTGCCGGGTTCCGGAGCACGAAGGATACGAAGGTACCTGGGAATGACAAGAACTATGCGGTGAGCAAGGTGAAGAAGGCGGAGTATCGACAGTATATGAACCGGGTGGGTGGCTTCAATAGGCCGTTGAGTCCGACGAGGACGAGCGGGTAGCGGAGGCAGTGGAAGATGTGCGTGGGGAGATATGGGAGTGTGGGATTAGCGATGGCGCCGGGGTCATTGCTCGGGTGCGGATTTCTCGAAAATCAGAACCTCCCTTCCCCTGAAGACATCTCGGGCGAGCAGGAGCGTACGCTCACGAATGAGATCCACAGTGCTGGTGCTAGCTCGCTGGCGAACGTCATCTGCTCGAGTTTTCGTTGACATGCCGCTCTGGTGGACATGTCACGACTGCCGCGTCACGAGGTGGAGGTGTAGGAGAACTCGTCGTGCGCGGCTGCCGCATCAGTAGCTCACCGACAGGTGCCTCCGGTCTCCCGCCGCTACCACAGCTGCCGGGCTGCTTTTGGCCCATCCGGTGCAACAGAGACTTGGCCTACATCTTGACTCTTAGCTCGAGAGACTCATCTCTTCGGCGCATACCCCCACCAGGCCCTCAAGACTGGGAGCCGGCAGCACGGCTCTGATACCTGCATCGACGCGGCAAATCGCTCGCGAGAGATCCATGGATGGTCACCAGTGTGTGGTGCGGTGCGTTGGCGCCTCATACTATAGACAAGGTGTACTGTCGCGCGCGTACACGCGAAGGCGGAGAAGGTGGACCATGGACGCCTGGTCCGTGGCATGGGACGAGGGATCACTAGCGATACGAACAGTGCCATTGAGCCCTGCTGGCAGCCGCAGACACGTTGACGTTAGCTTTCACTACATGTATATGTATCTAAAAGGGGCATCGCAAAACTCGATCGCTTTTGGCATGTGCAACGAATCCCAAGCTGATGCGATAGGTTGCAATCATGAGACACGTGAGCTGAGTTGACCACTTTCTAGGTGGCTTTCCCGGGACGACATCTCACCTCTGCATGCCAGTTCGAACACGGCGGAATTCTGTGAAGGAGTCACGGTGACGAGACGAAGCGGACACTTGTGGGGGGATTCACGTCGCAAGCAGGCTCCGCGGCCCATAGTTTCTCATTCGCCATGCTACGGAGCACTGGCTCAGCACCCGGCTACCCAGGTCTCCGCAGAGCCAACCTTCACCATGCCTGCTCCCTACTTCGCGTCACTCGCGACGCAAGCCTCCGGCGCAAGCACACTGCATGCAACGCGCATTCGTAATATCTCATGTGTTGTTGTGACGCCGACTGTGGACGGACCCCGACCCCGAAATAGCAACCCGAATGAACCTTTTCTTCTTCCTTCACCTCTCCAGCCTTGGTCTCTGCTGCACCGACTTCAGCTGCCCGTCCCGGCCAGGGTCGTCCAATCCAGTTAGGTTATGGCTGTCGATTGTGGTGGATCGGTTGCCGAGATACGTCGTCTGCTGTGCGGTGTTGGCTAGTCTAAGCCGTGCACATGGCCTGCACGTGGCCGGGCTGCTTGCACTTGTAGCACACGCGCTCCTGCGTGGCCTCGGACGGGCAGTCGCGGGACAGGTGGCCGACTTCGCCGCAGTTGTAGCACTTCTGGCCCTGGGTGCAGTCGCCTGGATGCGGTCAGCGAGATCTACAGTCGAGGATCGTGGAAATCAACTCACGGCTCAAGTGGCCGAAACCGCCGCACGAGTAGCAGGACTGCCCGCCGCCCTGAGCACCCCCGTACCCGCCTTGGCCACCGCCATACCCGCCGCCGAACCCACCACGGCCGCCGCCCTGGGCAGCACCACCGCGCCCGCCGCCGTAGCCGTACCCGCCACCGCCCTGGGTGCAGTTACGAGCGATGTGGCCGATTTGGCCGCACTTGTAGCACTCCTGGCCTCCACCGCCGCCCTGGGCGCCGCCGTACCCACCGGAACGGGGAGCCGCAGCCGTCGGGCAGTCGCGAGACAGATGGCCGGAGTCGCCGCAGTTGTAGCAAGCCTTGGAGAGTCAGCAGAGATTACTAGAAGGCGAATATCAGCGTACCTTGTCCTTAGCTGGCTCGGTGCACTCGCGGGAGAGATGGCCGTTCTGACCACAGTTGTAGCATGTCTGCCCAGTCAGCAGAGTTTCAAAGTCGTAGGCCTTTCGTGCGGCATACCGGAGTACCCTTGCTCGGGCAGTCGCGCGCTTGGTGGGTGGTGTCACCGCCTGGACTCGTGTATTAGTACGGGATACTCGCTAATCTGAGTGAGTGGGAGTGAAAGTGAGCGCCCATAGTCGCAGACAGCGTCTGAAAGCTGATGTGCGAACGCGCACGACTGCGCAGATGGCGTGAGTGAACGTACAGTTGTAGCAACCACGCTGCTGGGCTCCTCCGTATTCCATGATCGAAGATTTGCTGTTGTTCGGTTTGGGTGTCGAGGTGAATGGTGTGAAAGTTCGTTTGTGAATTGCGCTGATGGAGGGTGATGAAAGTCAGCGATGCTGTTCTGCGAAATTTCGTGCCCCACACTAAACAAGCTAATGCGGTCGACGTCAAAGTACAGAAAGCTCGGGTGATCTGGACGCGGAACCAACTCCTGCTGGAAGACTCGTTCCGGCGTTGTTCAGCCACGGCAATCGCGCTGCTTGGCGTATAGACTCTCACGGAGATAGATAGACTAACCAGATGATGCTGCTCCTGGTAGACAGCTGGTATTGTCCTGTTAGCCGTGAGGACGGCAGTCTGAAAAGTGAAGTCGAAGTGCTAGCGTGGGCGAGTGGGGCACGGGTCGGGACCACGGCGCCGCGGGTGGCTCCGTGGGCATGCACGCCTGAGGCCCGACCATGGTGAAGGGTTCGCAAGGAGGGCTGATGTCGAAGATAGAGGCCACCGGGCTCCTCGAAGGGGCTGCGTCAGCCAGTAGCCTGTTGTCAGCAAGCCGGGACACATCACCTCAGACTACTGCTCGCACGCACACACTCGACACACACCGGCCGGGACTGATGGGGACGCAGACGCACTCTTCTCGCCTACGTACCTGTTCTTCGTTCATCATCACGTAAAGTCATAGACTACCAGCGCCTGCCTGCCCGCGCTCTGTTCCTTGAGGACCACCACGTTTTCCTCGTCGAACCCCACCCAACCTCTCGTGAGCGTCAGTTCCGAGACGTCGTCCAGATGCTGCTCGGTGGCGCAGGCCCCGGCTGCTCTTGCGGCCAGAGCCTGGTTGATAACATCGAGGTTGGCTCCGGTCGATGAGGCTCGACGAGCTCTTGTCCGCGGTTCCGGACGTATCCGCACACTCATCTCCGTGCCAGCGAGCCGCTTCTTCGCCGCGGACGAGGCGAAGCCGCCCTCGAGCTCCCAAAGCCGTAGCTCGTCGCCTCTCGTGCTCACGGATACGGCCTTACCGCGATTGCCGACGTGCGCGCCAGAGACTGAGGATGTATGGCCCCATAGCCTGCTCCCAGCACTGATTGAAAGCGACTCGGCCGTCGAGGTCACCAGGTATAGCGTGAGGGTGTTGTCGGGATGTGAGGCGAGTAGGTATGGGTGAGTGTATGATAGCGAGGTCGGCTTGGCGTGTATGTGCCTCAGCTCCTGCGTATTCGAGGTCGCGGGTGTGGTGGTGGACGGCGGAGGCAGATGCCGGATCAACGGTGGCGAAGAGAAGGCCAGTGGCCGATAGTGCTGGCCGATCGCGGAGGCTAGCCTCGAGTCGATGAGGTCGCCGTCCGGTGCCATTCTGACTTCCTGCAGACCTACAGTCCAGCCAGAGAGGTAGGTTGGCAGGGCATATGCCACGGATATGGTGATACCGTTCTCGGTTGTTCGTAGCGAGGTCGACAATGGCGGCCAGATGGTGCTGGATCTGAGCGAGTGCAGCAGCCGAGGCGGATCCAGTTTGTCCGATCCTTCGCTCGACCTTCGCAGATCGTCGAAGCGGTATAGAGACAGTATCTGAGTCGCGGTCATCGTGACCACGTAGGGCCACGCAATAGCCACAGCGGATATGACGCCGTTGCTGGCCGCCTCGAGGCTGTATATGTGCTGGAAGCGCGCGCCCGTCTGATCCAGGGTATAGATGCTGAAAGCACCGCTCTCAAACCCCACCGTGGTCCTTGAGGTGTGACTGTGCGATCGAGGATCGATGGCGAGTGCCGTGGGTGGCGAGCCAGTGCGTGCTGTCTGATACTGCGTCTGCGCGACCATCCTCTGCTCGCCCTGCACCGACCACGCTCTCAATCCGGTCGAGTCCGCCATGTAGATCACGCCCTGATGCATCTGCACCAGGACCGGTGGTATCGTCGCTTCCTTTGCCACAGGGATCTCGCTGACCACCGCGCTGCCTTTCGTCCAGTTGTGCTTCAGCTTGTACTGCCTCTTCCATTTCATGTTGCCCCCACGCTTCAGCAGCTGCTCGTCTCCCAGCCATCTCGATGTCCTCGAAGCGAACTCCCCGTCCTTCTCGGACACACCACCGTCCTTGATTCCAGGCAATCTACTCGCTCTCGGTCGCACGAAGCGCTCATAGTAGAGCCGCTTCCAGAGCTGGTTTTCGCCAGCAAGTCCATGGTACTTGCGTGACAGTCTGGCCGTTTAGCTTGCTGAGATGACTTTGCCAATCATCGAAGGAAAGTGTCGACATACCTCTGGCACACTACAAGCTGCGCTACTGGCAGATAAGAGAGGACTCGAAGGGTCAACTCATCGCTGAGCCTCGAGAGATGGTCCACATTGGCGGGCCTGGAGCGCTTCGACGGACCCGGCCTACTATCCACATCGTCCTCGCGCCCGCGCTTCGCCATGGTGGGCGAAAATGATCGGGCCGGTCAGACGTGATTCGACTGATCTTCGAAGTGATTCACAGTCTTTGTTCGCCTTCGCCGGTTCGGCAGCTGGTCTTGGCATCTCCGGCAGATTTGCCTCGGCTCGATCTCCCGCGCGCGTCAACCTAGATCGCGTCTGCTGGGACCGATTCATCAACAACATGGAAGTGCAATACAAGCACGGGGTCATGGACCGTACGTTGCACGGCACGAGCTGCAATGACCTGGGATCGTGACTGCTAGAGCGAACTGTGCGCAACCGATGCGACGAGGCGTGACAGCCATGCAAGATGGAGACCCCGAGATCGAGTCCGCTCCAAGCCAGCGACGAGTACGGTCGAGTCTTGCAGGTCCTTGGCGAGAAGACCATGGGTATTGCGAGGCTCGAGACCGAGAATGCATCGCTGCGTGCTGAGCTGGCTTCCTTGCGAGCCGGTGGCGCAGAGCAGGTGCAGATCGCCGCCGCGTCGGCTTCCAATATCACCTCGTCCGAGAAATATGAGGCCTTGACGACCAAATACAACATCCTCGCCAAGGATCATCGGAGTCTGATCGAACGCCACAAGAAGTGCGATGTCCGTGTCGCGATGGCAAACAGGAAATGGGCCGAAGCCAAGGAGATGGCCCGACAGTGGAAGGCGTACGTGGAGGAGAAGCAGAAGAAGCTGCCCAAGACCGCGGTTGAGCGAATCGTAGTCGCCGAGCAAGCTACGCCCACCACGCCCGAAAGTCTGCCCGACGTCCAGCGCAGTGACGATGATCAGCACGACGTACCACACGATCAGGAAGCCACGCCAAGACCCAAGCCAAAGGATGTTGACACTCTAGAGCTACATTTTGTCAATCAGCGGCAGGGGAGCGGTCACGAACCCGGGCACATCATGGAACATGCGCCAGGCGAAGCGAACGCAGGTCGATCAAGCTCGAAGACCTTACGCGTGACGTCCAGTCAGACCACTGACGGCGGATCCGACCCTGCCGGTGTCTCGTCGTCACCCAACAAGCACGATCCAAGCAGTGACTTTCAGCCGATTGTAGTGTCTGCCAGATCGCTAAAGCGCAAACGGAGTGCATCTATCCGACCCATGCCACCGCCAGTGCGCATTAAGCGGGAAGAGAACTCGCCTGATAGACCCATCATGATCAAAAGCGAGGACTTCAGCAGCCCGGTAGTAGGTGGAAGGACCTTTGTGCTCACAGAGACTTCTCACCTCGACGCTATGGCTGGCAGTGTAGTACTGCCACGCGAGCCACGGTTTGCACAGCGAGCGGTATCCGAGGAGTTGGCCCTTCGTCGAGACCCCATGCTCGTGAGAAGGGTATCCTCGCTTTCGGACGGTGGCACTGGTCCCGAGCATGAGGGCATTGACGGCCTTCCGGAAGTCCCAGGCGAGGCGGATCACGGGGGCACGGAAGAGGTTCAGCGTCCGGATCCCGCCCTCCGTCCTATGAGTGTGAATCTTCCGGGGAGGTTCGGACAAGGAAAGGCACCTGCAGCTTCAAGGACTCGGAAGCAGCGAGACGATGAAGCAGCCGCAAAGGCTCTCATGCTGTCAGAAGACGGCGAGAGTCAGCTTGTGCAAGAGTGTGTTCTCAGAAATGACACCACTGATGCGCCGGCAAGGCCACAGAACAGCAAGAAGCTACGCCTGAATTCTCTGCTGGAAGAGCCGGCGCCAGGCCGTGAGCGGTTTGTTAGAAGCCATAGCCCCGACTCGGCGGCTCGTCGTAGGAGGGTACCACCGGTGCCGCAGCGCGTGCGAGATGTACCCGTGCCCAATGGCACAGGGCTAAATAAGCGAGCAGTGCTGCTCTCCGAAACCGCCCTCAAGCCTGCTTCACCAGCACCAACTAAAAGCCCGCTACAGGTGGTGAAGGTCGAGAAGTCTGCGAGGGCCACCGATCGACAAGGCATGCCCAGGGCGAACATCCAAACCCCACATGATAAGACAACGCCGGGCGCCAAGCCAAATAGCCTGTCCTTCAAGCGCCCGCTCGGACTGGAGGACTCGCCGCCGTTGGCAAAGCCAGAGAATGAGCCTCTCCGCTTACGGCCACTGAAAGCTTTACGACTTGAGGACTTCAGAGCGAACCCGCGGTACGACGACGAGGCTTTCCTACCACGCCGCTGCCTTCCTGGCTGCATGAAACCCAACTGCTGCGGCGGCACGTTCCTCAACGCCGTGCAGATGGGCAACTACCCCGGCGCGGACGACACCGAATCGCAGGTCCTCGAGCAGTTCTTCGGCGACAACTGGCAGCTGATCATGGGCGCGTACCCGAAGAGCAAGCGCGACGAGCTCGTGCTCGAGGCCCGCGCGGCCGCCTTCGCGAACAAATTCGGCAAGCACAGGAAAGCGGCCGCGGAGCGCCACAGCACGCCGCCCGGGTTCTGGAGGACGGAGATGCCTACGACGCAGCAAGTCGCTGAGGATCGTGCGCAGGCACAGGTATTGGCTGGGAAGAAGGTGGAGGAAAGGTATCGGGAAGCGATGCGTGAGGGCGGCAGATGGCTGTTCCGAGATGAATGAGAGCGTCGTGCTGCGTACTGCGCTGCTCATTTCGCACGGCAGAAGCTAAAGATCGATGCTGTGGCTTGTGAACGGTCTGAAATGTTGCTGGTACATCCAACGTCACATTGCGTCGCACTACGAAGCGGAGAAGAGCATTTTGGGTATCTCACACGTTTCTCGTCAAGCCTCCCAGTCCCTCGCGCCGTGGCCCTGACAATCATCCTGTTGCTTATTGAGCGGGATCCATCTTGCATCAAGCTCCTCCCAGAATCCCCAAGAAGACGCCCACGCCTTACGCTCGTCACCCCGCGTGGCATCAGGCAGAGTGATGTCGATGCCACCGCTCCACGTCATCAATCCTCAACTTCAACATCCTGACCTCGTCCCTCAGCATCTGATTCTCCTTATCCAGCGCGCAAATATGGCCGATGGCGCCATTGAGGATCTCGCACTTGCTAGGCTTGTTGCCGTCCGTGCAAGTCCCGCCCGTCTTCGAGCCCGGCGCCCGTGTCGCGAACGCCGGCACGCTCTGTCGGAGCCGGTCCAGGTGGGCGTTGAGGTTCTCTCTATATCGCCTTTCGACCGCAGTGTGAGGGATGCGCTGGCGCTTCCGCCCACGGCCTTTGCTGCCTGCAGCTGGGATGTACTCCTCGTCGTCGTCTTCGCTGGTGCCGGTGCGCTTGAGCACGGGCGGATCCAGGGGGTCCGGTGCCGTGACGGACCTGCTCAGGGCTGGTCGGTGAGTCGTGGGGATCAAGTGGTCTGCATAACCGGCGTGTTGCCTCGGGCTGATGTCGCTCTGTGCGCTCAGTGGGCTCTGCGTAGACACCGAGCCCGAGTCGTTGCCAGTGGGCGGTCGGAGGTAGGCCGTGCTTCCCTGCGGGAAATAGCTTTCCGTCGCGTCGGGCGGAAAGGTCGCGGTCGAAGGCGTCGGCATCTCGACGTCGGACGGCAGGTTGACTTCGCCATAGTAGGCGAAGCTCGTGGAGACGAGGTGGGCTGCGTTGCTGTACGGGTCCTGATACCGGTGCGCATCATGCTGGAAAATGCTAAGATCGACATCCTGCATCCCACCCATACGCGACGCGTGTCCGTCAGGCCACTGCCTCGCCAGCGCCGGCATGTCACTGAAAGCCTGATGCCGCCAGTCTTGCTCCGGATCGCCCGGCAGAGGCAGGGTGCTTGTCTTCTCTAGTAGAGACCTCGCAACGCCAGCGAGTATCTCGGTCATTATGTCACCGAGTCAGAGATTTTGCAGAGTGCCGTGGTGGTGGTGCCGCCTTGCTTGCGGGATTGAGCTGCGTGAAGCCTCGAGGCGGGAGGGCAGAGATCTATCAAGGTGTTTGGAGCTTAGACCCAAGTGCATGCCTTTCTCCGCAGCCTTCTCGACGCCCTTCTGACTCAACGACACCCACGGATTGGCGATGCAGGCAACTACAATGGTTCGGATGGTGGACCGTGAATCGTCGCCAAGCGCCAAGCAGTGTCCACTGGCATGTATGTACTGGACATACAGCTCACCGGTGTTTGCTCGATTCGGGAAAGATGCTGTCCGTTCGGTGGCCTACGAAGCACACGCGCCAGAAAGCGCACAAGCCTGAGGGGACCCCGATCAAGCTACTGCCTGGCGCAGCGTTGGGGCCGAGCGCGGTGCACCCGCCCATCTGGAAATGCCTACGCCATCGCGATGCAGGCAGGATGGTAAGGACACGGAACCTGGGCTACCTCGCAAGGGCCTTCCGATGAGGTGCATAGCGGCCAGCCTAGAGCATGGGTCTTGTTGCCTGGGGGCGCGTTCAGGGAAGCTGGCGGATGGCACAGGAATAGCTTGCGAATGAAGGGTGGTCGGGCTTCGGCTCTGCGGCCGCATCATTGGTCGTGCAGGTTCGGCATGCCGAGATGCATTCCTAGCGCCGACTTCCCACGTGTCCGAGACAGCCAGGGTGTTCGATTCTCAGCGAATGAAGCTAGGCGAAGAGCATCGACGGTGAGTCAAAAGGGTGAGAGCTGAACAGGCAGTGAGCTGAAACATCGCCTGATCGACCGGGCGGTACCGTGTGTGCGTCTGCCTTCTTGCTCACCACGTTGCCGTCACAGCGCAGCGCGCGCAGGTGCAAGGCTGAGGTGGTCCGTGTGCGGTATGCACAAGAAAACACATCAAAAGTGCGGGGATTCGTCCAAGCTCCCATGCCTCCCCGAAATGGACGTCGTGGCTTGAAGAGCTGCAGATCCAGAACGGTAGCGAGAGCTAGTGGAGAATAGCGCAACTCGCTTGGCTGTCACCAGGATGATTGACTTCAAGCCAAGCGCGTGTTGGCAGCGACCATGTCCCAGCTGAATCTGTCGAAGACGCCGGACTTCCTGCACCGGCATGGTGCCTGGTCACGGTAGCGCAACGTCGTCCCGCAAGGCGGTGTGGTTAGTGTATGGCTGCGCGGACCGCCTGCTGAATCAATCTGTGGGCAATAATCTTGGTCTACCTGCGATGAGCAGCAGTCTATAGCAGATAGCAGAAGTGCCACAGCTCACGACCATATGCAGTGCTTCAAGGCTTGCTGGGCGATTCTGCCATGCGCAGCCTCGAGGGCGGCGTGCCCTGAGCCCGATGTGCACTGCACGGCTTTCACAGTGAGATGATGAAAGAGCCATCAAGAATTGTTAGTCAGGCCGTTCCGTCACTGGCTCACAAGACAACTGGCACCGTCAGAGGGAGAGTGGCGACTTGAATCCGAATGGCTTGATTGTTTGTTGAGGCCGCACCTAGGTGTAAGCTCAGCCCATCATGGCAGAACTGCGGGCATCCTCATCCCCCTGATTCTTCCCAGTAGGTCCGCAACGTTACAAGAAACGCCAGACACCAAGCAAGTGTAGTCATCATCGTAAACAATGCCGCCATTGATTCTGATCGACGCGCCTTCCGCCTGCATATGCATCTCATCAGCAAGCCGTTTCGGACGCTCCAGCTCGGTGGCTCCGTGTCACGCCACGAGCGTGCCTTACCAAGTACGACGTCACACTTCACGACCCATTGGTGTGCACGGTCTGATCTTCTTCAATGAGGACGCCGTTGCTGGAGCCAAGTGCTTGCACGGTCTCGACGGTCTTCGCGGACACTTTGGCGACGAAACCCTTGATCAGGGAGTACTCGTGCTCAATCGCCCCACCCTGTCCAAAGCGTATTAGTCGAGGAATGACATCCTCTCGAACGCTCTACTAACAGCTTTGATGATCTCGGCTTTGGCCTGTTCGAGGACAGAATTGGGCGTATCGGCTGGGTAGCTGATGATGACTTGCTTCTGAGGTGCTGCCGCCAAGCACAGCGCTGCGAAAAGCGCGAGAAGGATGCAGCTGAACGTGAACTTCATGATGTCGGTTGTATTGATGGTGCTCGTACTGCGGTCTGTGTGAATTGCTGACCTGCTATGGTCATGTAAGTTGTGAGTGTTGAATGTCCGGGAACGGTTGCCTTGTCGAATACTCGTCATTCCTTGATGCAGCCTTAGGCAGACATACGCTAGCAGACCCAAAGCTCACTCGCTGCGAACGACCGCTTCAACGGCGATCACATAATACCCTTCACAATCAGATACGCGCAGCACCCAGCACCAGCATACCCTCCCATGACACCTCTCCGCACCATACTCACGATCCTACGCAGCGCACTGTACTCCCCGAGCCTCCGGCGTCAAGGACATCACTCGGGCCATATTCACGACGAAGCCGGCTGGAGCGCAATATCCGCCGACATCTCACCAGGCTTCGAGCACCATCAAAACTGCACAGGCACAGTACACAAAGTGACCACAACGGTGGCGGAAGTGTTGTAGCGTGGGCAGAAAGAGCCGGATCGGTCAGGCGCCAGCCGAGGACGTGCGTACATTCACTGCGGCACATCGCTGCGGCGAATCATAGCTAGCAACTAGTCATACACTTGTTGCAGTTTATCTCGCGCTGCTGCTGCACCATTGCGGTGGATTGTGGTATTCAGAAACGCTCAATCCGAGCCAACGTCAGATTGACGCCTCGGTCGGTGCTCAGGCGCCTGCTGGACTGCATCACTGTCTCTTCCTGCTCGCACCACGTGTGCATTACGCGCGGCATAGCCTGCTCTCTGCGTCGTGAAGTGCTTGCAGTCGTCGTGTGAACCATCATGTCTGCCAGATCGCCAAGAAGCTCGATCTCGGGCTCTGCAGACGTCGCTCTTGATTTCGCCGACTCCTTGAAAGACCTCCAGCAGAACAACAGATATGAGATCGGCAATCTTACCACCATTGCCCGCGAAAGCACGGAGTACGCGCAAGAGATATCCAAGGCTCTCGAAGACCATATCAGCACGGTGAGTCAGCAAGATCACGTGATGGCATTTCATCCAGCTAGAGCTAACACATCTACAGGCCGGGCCCACCAGGAAACTGCCGGCGCTGTATGTGCTCGACAGCATCGTCAAGAACGTGGGTACACCCTACACCGTGTACCTTGGCCGCAATCTGTACAAAACTTTCATGGGCGCATACCAGCAGGTGGATGGCATGACCAGGAGAGCCATGGTAGGCTTGCTGAAGACTTGGAAGGAGCCAGTGCCGGGGTCGATTGATCCGAGACCTGTATTCCAAAGGGAGACTGTTCAGCCGATCGAGAATGCACTTCTGAAGGCGGAGACAGCAATACTGCAGATCCAACGGCGAGCCCAGCCGCCACAGATGGGCCAGGGTTGGGGCACACCGCAGCCCAACGGTCAGGTCGTGGCACCTCCATTGTACGGCCAGCAACCTCCTCAGCCTTACTATGGCCATGGCCATCAGCCCGGGACTCCACAACAACAGCCTGGCCCGTTCGCTTACCCTCCGCCTACACCACAGCAGCCGTATCCTCCTCAGACACCAACGCAGTTCCCTCCTGTGGACGTAGGTACACTCAAAGCAGACATCTCGTCCCTCATATCGAGACTCCAAGTTCTCTTCGCGGCCAACACGAGTGATCAAAGTCTGATCACGCAGCTCAAAGCCCTGCTCGTTCTGCAGACGATGGTTGACTCCGGCTCAGTAAACGCTCAAGGCCTCCACGATGTCAGAGATAAGGTGAGCGGCCTGATGGCGACGGTTCCGCAGATACCGGCGCCCACTCTACAATGGCAGCTACCTCAGCCGACGCCACTGCCATACCAGCCTCCGACTCCTCTTCAGCAGCCATTCCAGCCACCGCAGGCAGTAAGCTTGCCTTACATGCAGCAACCTCAACCGATGCCACACCAATCTGCACCATCAGTCTTCGCGCCGGGTGCACTCAGTGGCCTACAGGCTCTGCTGGCCAACGGACAGAAACCAAGCACGCCGCAAATGAGGGCAGCGGCCCCAGCTCTACAGCATGTGCCCCACAGTCAGCTCAACAATGTGCAGACCAACGCGGCTGCGGCACCACCAACGAGCACAGCAGATCTGCTTGCTGCTTTGAGCAAGAGCGGTATACTCAACAATCTACCGTCGAATATCCCTGCGCCCGCCGTCCCGGCAGCGGCACCTCCGATGCCACTCGCTCAATCTACTGCATCGCTCCTACAATCACTCCAATCGATACTGCCGGCTGCGCAGAAAGGTACTCCAGTGCTCGGCACGGCGCAGTTGGCCGGCGTGGGCAGGCCTCGAATCCCGATGGCCCAGGCATCACTCAAGGTCTTCCGACCGGAACTTGTGAGCGCACTGTACGAGGACCAGCCCAACCAATGCAGCACCTGCGGCCGTCGCTTCCTGGCCACGGAAGAGGGCAAGGCGAAGAAGACTCGACACCTGGACTGGCATTTCCGGACGAACCAACGGATGGCCGATCCCGCTATCAGCAGAGGCCAGCACAGGCAGTGGTTCGTCGACGAGGTGGAGTGGATCACCATCCCGGAGTTCGATCCCTCTACTGCCAGCGCTGCGGATGCTGCGGGTGAAGGCGCCGTGAAGAAGGCCAAGCAGAAGGGTCCCGAGGATCAATACCTGCGGGCGCCGGCTGGTGTGACGCGGTTGACTTGCTCGGTCTGCCAAGAGGAGATGAAGAGCTCGTACTCGGAGGAGCTGCAGGATTGGGTGTTCATGAATGCCGTCTACTACAACGGGAAGCCGGCGCATGCGACTTGCGTGGAGGAGATGAAGAGGCCGCTTACTGGTGGCGGTGGTGCGTTGGCTGCCGCGCTATCGGCTGCCGGGCAGAGGCAGCGGAGCGCTACGCCGGACAGCACGCTCGGAAAGCGCAAGGCGGAGGCTGCGCTGGCTGGGCAGGGACCGAGCGTCAAGAGAGGCTAGATCGAGATGCACGTTGTCGTGGAGCAATGCAGCGTCGCCTGTCACCATTGTTGACTGGGTGGGAGTGGTTCGAGCGCGCTGGAAAGGGAGCGACATATGCGTGGCGTGGCTTCATCGGCGGCGCTGTACTCGCTCAAGTGTAAAGCTAGAGTGCAAGAGCGATAATTTATATACGAGTGACCCAAACATGCAGTCAAAGACTCTTTCATCCAATGTGCGGTATATTCGCAGCCCATGTCGCAAGAAACGCATCAGGTGGCAGAAAGAAAAGGCATCTGATCATCCCGACAATAAGAATCATCCTCGAAACAATGTAAGCCGCCATCACCACGATCAACATTACCGCCGATACCGTCGACACCGGATCGCTGTGCCCTCCCAGCTTGTCTTCCAGTAGAATATCCAACAGGAACAGCAGGAAGCCAAGGAGAAGACCGAGGGGCAGCACGGCCGTCGACACAATCGCCGCACTCCTCCAAAGCCAAAGTTCGGCCACGGTCGGGAAGTGTAGGTTCCAGCCCGCGACGTGAATCGCGCCCACGGGGATGCTGACGAGCGGCATCAGGAACCAGGCCGCGTTGAAGTCGCCTGAGAAGGGATTGTTCTTGGTCCGCTGCAAGGCGCGGCGAGCCTCGGCGCTGGCCTTTCGGCGCTTCTTCTCGTCTGCCTCTAGCTTCCGTTGCGCTTCCAGGTCGTGTCGGCTGAGGTCGTTGCCAGTTGGGACGGGAGTGAGGATACGACTGTCGCTCAGTCGCACTGTGCAGGTCGTTGCAGCTCCAGAGTCGACGTGGGCGGCCACCTGCAGGTCGGATGGATCATCGGGCGTACCGGCCGCGATCATCAAGAAGCGGTCGAATGTCTTCACGTCTCCGTGCCTCCACACGGTCCGCGTGTTCACGCCTTTGGGCTTGAGGAAGGTGAACACGTACGTCGAGATGGAACAGACGGCGAAGCCGCAGACGGTCAACTCGAGTTGCGTGATCGTAAGGTCCTCGGTCACACGGGCGATGATGCTAATGCAGAAGTATAGCAGCTGGCCCATGGTGACGATCTTGTCGAACCAGTTGCTCTTCGACTTGTCCAATATCTCCGCCTTCGTGACCGGCGGCTTCAGAGGTAGGATGCCATCTTGGTCAGCTTGCCTCAGGACCTTGGCACCGACGACAAAGCCTTCCATCTCCATCCCATAGCTGGTCTTGATGGCTTCCGTATGGGCAGGATCAGCACAGTAGAAGAAGCCGCCCATGTCGGCGTACAGCATGTGTGTAAGCGTCCACTGCTCCCTTGTCTCTTTCTTGAGCCCACGCCATTGCTGCAGAGCCTGGCCCCAGTCCATGATGGCTTTACACAGCACGATCTCCGGGGCTATGATGGTGACCAGGGCCCACATGATGTAGCTCTTCAGGCAGATCCATTCGCTGGCTCCATTCTTGGGTACGTTCAGATGGAGCACAGTATATGTGCATGTTATGACGGTCGCCATACATGTCCAGATGATCTCGAGGAGACCTCTTGTATCGGGTGATGAGACATAGTTTGTGACGACCTCCGGTAGGGTGCAGCTGGTCTCGAACTTGGAGTACGCCAGAGAACCGACAGGCAGTAGAGCCGCTGCAACCAGTAGTGTCCCGTGCGAAAGCATCCTGGCTAGCTGTCTGGAAGCGCTGGAAGAATCAAGGTTTTGGCTCCAGGCGTCGAGGGAATGGTCCGAGTCGCTGTCGAGTAGCAGTAGCTCTCCCGGCTTGGGCTGACGTCGAGCGGAATTGCTGGTATAAGGTTCTCACTGAATAGGTAGTACGCTTGCTTGCAAGTCGATGATGTAGTATGGAGTGGTGGCAAAGCGCTCGCGAAGTCACCGTGTGTCTCGTATAAGAGTTACCCTCATACCCTACCTTTGAGGCCGCACTGCTGTTCAGGCAGTGGCGCAGGCTCTCAGCAGCATACGTAACAATACTCGGCCCTTGAGCCAGCCTGCCGTGCGGTGCAGTAGGTTGTACCATCTTCGACTCGAGTCGGTGTCCCGCATTACGACCCTATTCGTTGACATCGTCACCCAGAGCAGCATAGCGAGCGTTTCCTGCAGAGACGTCCATAGCCCCGAGGCTCTGCTGTCGTAATTAGAGGTAGAGAGCTCGGGGCGATGCACATTGATCTCGTCTTGGAGTGCATTCGTTGCAGTTGATGGGCTGAGGTTGCAAAGATAGCGTGGAAGGGTGGCGGAGCAGTTGGCCCCCATCCGGTTGCTTAGCTCTGGGCGTCGCCCCACCACTCACATTCATCATTGCCATTCGCCCCTCGACACACATCTCGTAAGGAGTCATGACGGAGTGGATAGTCTCCGAGCCATATGGCGGTCGCGCACGCACTCTGAACGAGACACCTTCGTCTGCCTCAAGGTGAGGCAGGTCAGATCTCGTCCTCTTCCTCGTCAAAGTCGTCCTCGCTCCCCATGTCATACAAGATTCTGCCCCCGTCCCCATCACCCTTCTGTGCATCGAAGTAAGGCAGCACCACACCCTCCCTGTCGCGCTTCTGCTTGTCAGTAAGACCGAGCTCGAATGTGCCCTCAGCATCACCTGAGCCACTCGCTGCGGCGTCTTGGCCGGGCGAGCGATACAGCGGATGGTCTTCCAGCAGCGTTACATCCCCTTTGCTGCATCTCGCCATAGTCGTCGTCGAGTCTTGCTGCGGTCGAGCCAGGAAATATGACTCGCGGAGTCCGCGTCCAGACTTTCGTCTGTACTCCATCTCGAGCACGACGCCTGTTTGACCATTGCTGCCGAGCCCTTGCATCACACCCTCCTTGCCCTCAGTCAGACCAAAAGAAGGCTCCACATGGCTGCGCTCTCGTGCCGCTTTGCATGCCAAGACATGGTTCAGTGAGTGGACTGTGAAAATCGTGGTCGCAAGGTACTTGAGTAGCGTGAGTGGCGTGGGTGAATAGGCATTGTGGCCGGATTGTGACACAGGTAGCGGAACGTCCTGATGATATACGGCTACCAGTGATGTCGTTGGGCTGATGAAGGCCAAGAGCAAGCTGGCCAGGTTCGTGGGCTCGGTGGCAGCGAGAGCGTTGAGCGAGTCGAAGACGACGAGGCTTCCTGTGCCGCATCTCAGCTTTTGTATGCAATGCGCACAGGTCACCGAGAAGACTACTTTTACCTTGCCGCTCTCTCAACACCGCCGTGACCTCTCTCTGCCAAGTCTGCAAACTCAACTTCCAGGCGGCGATGAAAGTGTCTGCATCTCGGGGGGTCCGCAATGTCTCGAGCGATACGAAGACGACGTGCACATTGGCGGCCTATTTGTAGTGGCGTCAGAAGAGCCTGTCATTGATATCGAATAAGACGCAGCTTGCCTTCGCACTTCGCACATATTCGGTCACCAAAGGCTTGCCCGACTGCTCGAGACTGTCGAGTACGAGCGTGAAGGGCGATGATGTGTTCCGCTGACCTAGAAGCTTGTTGATGAGCAGGATGTTGTGCGTACGCCGATGTTGGATGGCAGATGGTGGCATGTTGACATGTAGACGTCAAGGGAAGTGGCCAAAGACATATTGGGCTTCGAAAGACGGCACCGTGTATCCAACACTCCACGGCTACTACATTTAATCTCTAGCTTACGGTCTTAGACCGTAGCGCCAAGGATATGGCCTAACAGCACGACTAGATTCAAAGCACATTTCATGGTGTGGTAGAACACTGCTCAACGAGACCGCCAAGATGAGGAGCAGATATCTGAGCCCAGACTGCATGCCTTGTTGCACCACTCAACCTGGCCTGTCCTCTGTTCCCGTCTGCCCGCTCCACTACCAGCCGATCATTCGGACAAGTCTCCATGATTGACAGCACTACTGCCCTCGGCCCCGTTCTCATCCCCCGCCCCCGCCTGCACACCACCAAAACTCCGCTCCCGCTCGCTCTCCTTCCACTCATCGAACTTACCGGCCTTACGCTCCTCGCCCGCCAGCATGGCCTCCTCGCGCCACTTCTTCGTCTCCTTGCCGTCCTTGAGATCGGCCTGCCATACCCGAAGTTCCTCCTCGATGTACTGTCGATATGTCGTCTTCAGCGGGTTGACCGCCGGGTCGTGTGGCGGCTCGTCTGCGCTTGGCGAGGGCAGGAGCGCGTAGAGCTTCTCGCGCGTCTCGAGAGGGAGCGTGTCCCATGCGCCCTCCTTGCGGAGAATTGTCTGATGGAGGTCAGAGGTTGTCTCACGGTGTTCGCGGATCGGCGTGGCTTACGCTGAGGTCTGCCGTGCCTAGCTTGGACTTCGGGGCTGTCAAGAGGCGTTTCTCGGCCATCGTGTTGATTGAATTCCGTCTTGGCTGCAACTGAGTGGATGGACGAGCAGATTGGTGCACAGTCTTACTTTCGAGTCCGTGGATCAGCTGTGACTCAAGTTTTGAGCTGACCTCGATAGTGCGAAGCGCACTTGAAAGTGCGCCTGCGGGTATCGTGAGCGTCGAACACACAGTTCAAAGGCCGTACCAAGCAATGCGCTGTAATCGAGAAACTCCGGGTTTGTTTGATCGTTAGAGAGTCGTGCGGCTCCAGGTCGGCCATCGACGAGGGATCAGCGCTTTGCACCTCACATTTGAAATGTGCATGCATTGGCAGAACACGGTGACGACATGCGTGGGTGTTTGACATGCATCATACACGGCTGACGCACTCTGATGCATTGGTAGCAGCTCAACGGCGCTGAGCAGCAATTTGCATGGCGCCTAAGGGAGAAGGGAAAAGCAGTGGCTTACCTGCAGATCTAGGATGGTCAGGCGTGGCACGAGAGATAGAATGAGAGAGATCTGACCGGAACGTGCAGAAGCTTATGATACGTTTACAGTGGATGAAAGCCAGGTGCGCCGGGCAGTGTCAAGGGTTCCCGACTATCCCTATGCCGCTGCGGTGGGCCCTCATCTCAAGGACCGTTGCGCTGACACTTACCTGGAACTCCGAGCACGACCGTGACTCGATACGTGACGAGAGGTGATTCTGTCAGGTGGACAGAGTCATGTCGATACGGTGTTCGAGTGGGGCGCAAGGGCACAGTCGAGAATCCTGCTCCAGGGTGACTGTATGTCAATCGAGAATGTACGTCGCGGTGGTCCTCCACAGGTCGTACTTCAGTGTCCGAATAAGTCCGTCTAAACACGGTGTCCCGTCGCCTCTCAATTTTTTCACTGGTTCTCTTGTGATGTAGGCTATGTCGTCGTGTAGTGTCCGACCGGGGGGGGGTTCTTAAGCGTGTGCGTTGGTTGTCCCCCAGATCTCTCGCTGTAGATCGGGTATGCACAGGCGGACCAGGCAGACAGGATTTCACCGCGAAGACCGCGTCGTCAGCGTGTTTGCTATGCGATCCCGTAAGCCTCCGCGGGCAACATCATGCTGTTGAGCAGGGTGTCGGGAGTGGTGAATGCTGTCAAGGGAACCCTTGGCCTGTCGGCCTCGCGAATGCGGCTCGGCCAGGCTCCTCCGACTTCGACATAAAGCCAAGTTGCAATAAAACTCTCTGCCACGTCTCACACAAGCTACTCGAGCTGCGACGTGCTCGCGGAGAGCAGCAGAAGCGTCGCCATCATGATATACACCACTCAGATCGTACGGCTCGACGGTACGTGCAGCCGACCAGCAGCTCAACGCCCACCTTCGATGCGCCTGCTGATGCACAGGCAGGCTTGGTCTTGGTCGCGTCGGTAGACGACAGCCAGATCCAAGAGGTTGGCGAGCTCAAGCAGCAGATACGGCAGGTCGTCAACCGTATCACGCCTTCCTCTGAGCCGCGCGCGAGCATTGAGAGCGGCAAGTACAGCATGCAGTCAGTCCTCCTTCCTGCCGTCTGCTCGAGGAAGCAGCAGCATACTGACGCACAGCTCGTCGCCGCAGCTACGTCCTCAACGACAACCTTTGCTACATCGCTATTACCGAGAAGCCCTACCCCAAAAAGCTTGCCTTGACCTTCCTCGAAGACATCCGCGCCGAGTTCCAGACCTCGTACAAGCGCGAGGACTACCTCAGCGGCTCGCTCCGGCCATACCAGTACTCGGAGTTCGAGCGCTTCATCGAGCGAACGAAGAAGACGTACCAGGATAGCAGAGCAACGGACAATCTGGGTAGATTGAACGATGAGTTGAAAGATGTGACGCATGTGATGACGAAGAATATCGAGGATCTGCTGTACAGAGGAGATAGTCTGGAGAAGATGGGCGATATGAGCTCGAGGCTAAGAGAGGACTCGGCCAAGTACAAGAGAGCTGCGATAAGGATCAACTGGGAACTGCTGTTGAAGCAGTACGGCCCTTTCGTAGGTCTGGGCCTGGTCATCTTGATCCTGCTAGTCTGGCGGTTCTGGTGAAAAGTGCTCTTGACATAAAGTGAGTGTTCTAGCTGGCATAGCGTCGGCGTTCGGATGGCGGGCCATATGGCATGATGGCAGGATAGACCACGGCGCATATGATACCCACGAGCAGTAGAGCACGCTCCAAATGGCAGAACCGTCCACCGCAGCCCCCGGGCATACACTCCGTGAACGTCATGGTCCTGTGGTCCGCACGGTCCAGTCGTCGTCCTTGAGAAAGATAGCTCAAAGCAGATCGTCATAGTCCCGGCTCTGGAAAGCCGATATTCGTCCCCGGCCGATCGCATGGACTCGCCGGCCCCTGGTCTGGAACCATGATTCGAGGGCACTCGAGGATCTTGCAGCTTGGCTCTGGCATAGCTCGTCCGTACCGTCCAACAGCGACCACGACTGGATTTACACTGCGCCGCTGAGCCGGCAAGGGTACCTGAATATTCCAGCCTCACTCTGCCGCGGCGGATCTGGGGACCAGAAGTGGACAGCGCAGTCCGGACCTCGACTGTAACAAGCCTGGCGCCAACTGCATGGATAGTGTGCCGTGTGCACCAAACCAGAGACAGCAGAAGGTCTGAACCAAATATGCAGACCTCTCATGGCAACGCAGGGCTGCAAGGCTCGCCTGCACACGCACTCAAGGCGTTGAGACACAGACCAGAACGCTGCCCGTGACGACGCCGCTCCGAGGCTTACATCCAGCGGAGCATCTGAAGCCGCCATTTGATGCCTCCCACCCGGGTCTGGCAGACACTGCCAAGGATCATCCAACGGCGACGCCGCCGCACGGTGGCAGACCAGGCCCATCCAGGTGGCGATCAGCATTGGCGTCGACGCCAATGGTACAATGGACTCTGCGATGCCTCCCGTTCGGCCAGATGGTACTCAGAGCGACACATCCTGGACTGCCGAGACGTCGGCGCTCCTGGATATGCGGCCTTTGTGGCAGGCATGTCATCTCTCGCATGGCTTGCTACTGCGGAGATGCAAACAGACTTGCGTCGACGAGATGTCCCTGCGTTGTGGTGGTGCTTGATTCTGGCTCGCCGCCGCTGATCGTCCACGACACGAGAGGGTCATTGTCCAGCCCAACCTCCTTGGACCCTACCCCTCACGGTCTGCTACACAGCCATGCTGTCTCCGGCCAACCGCGTCTTGCTGATCACGAGCCACGGGTCAAGTGGTCGGTCTGTCCCGAGTATCGCAAATGGTCGTGCTGGATGCCATGGACCTTCCGCTAGACGCGGCGCCGGCGTAATGTTGCCGACGCAAGCCATGTCGCTGGACGCTGCGCCATCTTTGCTCTGTTTGGACATGTCGCAGCAGGTGCGCAGAAGCACGCCGTCGTTCACGGAAGTGCTTTGCCGTGCCCAGCATGCCGCTGCGTGATCGACGAAGGAACTGAACGGGTCCTTGCCGTCGCTGATGGGAAGCGACGTATGCTTGCTGGTGTGTTTGCTCTTCATGATGCCATTGCCACCGGTATTACTTTGGTGGATGCTTGCGCTGGCCATCAACGCCGACTCCTCCTCCTCCACGACGTCGCAAGCGCATGGCACGTGCGCCAAGACACTCTACCATACGACGGCAACATCGAAACATCAGCATACTCAAAACACTGATGCAACACGTGGAGATTGTAGAGCTGAGCGAGGGCTCCAATCTCCGGCTAACATCATGTCGCCGCGACGTCGGTGGCAGAAGTACTGGTCGGCCGGTGGTACGTCGGTGTCCGGAACAAACGATATAGTAGACTAGCAAAACGCATTGCTCTCGGGGACTGACCTCAGTCGTAGCTCTGGGAGGCGAACCAGAGTGCGAGCTGGGGGGTCCCTCGGTGTGGCACGCTACTAACATCGAACAGACTCGTCAGAGCGAACAGTCCATCAATTGCTTGCCTTGCCAATTGATGATTCCCCACTGTCAATTCAACTTGACAGTGGGACGAAGAAGGCCGCCGCCGCCGCCACACCCATTCAACATGGGTCATTTTTTTGCCATTCATGACGCCCTTGGTTCGAGCCACATTCCTTTTGCGTGCGCACAGGGACTTCCATCTCCAGACGTTCAGGCGGTCCTCACATTACACTTGATCAATGCGGCATGCTCGCTACTGTTGTGTAGCTCATCCTATCCATTTTGGAGGCATTGGGTATTGCTGATCAACGCAGGCTGTTCGCGGAAGTGCCAAGACTCGCCGACGGCAGAGCGCACCGCGGCGGCGACATTACACAGTCATCGCGACGCCTACTGCACCATATCCTTGCGGGGCCTGTTCAGTAGCACACCGGCTACAGCCTCGTATTGATCATGTACATGTAGGTATAGTGTGGCGATAGATACGAAGCTGGTGGGCAAAAGCCAGGCAGATCGTTCTGCCGCTCATCGACCCACCCTCGCTCTCACTCACTCTCAACTTCGCACGTTTTGCACTCTCGCACCATCACACTCTCGCCCAGCGCAAGCACCGCCAACAACACCACACTCATCACCACAGCGCGAGCACGATACCACAGTGCAGAGATGCCTTTCCTCCGCCACCCGCTCGACCTGCGCCTCCATCCCCTCTTCACGATCGTGTTCTTCGCCGACATGATCTTCATCGCCCTCTGCTTCCCTCCCTTCGGCGTGTTGGAGACGCGCAACGTCGTTGCAAGGTTCTTCGCGCCCATCCGGGTGCTTCTGCTGGCGTGGGACCTGTCACTGTACGACAGGGTCATAGTGTATGGATATCTCCCCTGAGCCGACAGAAGCCAGCTGCACCCTCACAGGCGCCGGCGGTGCATCGGACTCCCATGAAGGCGCTGAGAGGGCGACAATGGAGAGCAGGACTGACAGCATCGCAGAGCCTTTGCGCTCAATGTGCCTCCCATCGCCCGCTGGATGGAAGAAGACGGGCTGAATCTTCGCAATTTCGGCATGGCAAGATGGTAAGTCTCGCCTGGCACAATACTGGCACCAGCCATCGGTGTTGTTATGATACGGAGATGCTGACCATGCACAGGACGACCCGGACTTGCTCCCAGTGCGCCTTCATGTTCACCTTTGCGCAGTGAGGTTGACGCAGCAGCCGATGGGCGGTGTGGTGATACAAAGATGCCGAATGCGCGCACATAGACGGCGGCGTGCTCCCTGTGCAGCTGAGCCTGACAGCAATGCGCTATGATATTCATACATGACCACACGACGTTCTCTAGACTACGGAGACGCCGTCAACACGTCCAACACGCTCTGCCGCTTCGCCAGCATCTCCTCCCATTCTGCCTCCGGCTCGCTCAGTGCAGTCACCGCGCCACCCGCGCCCACCCGCCAAACGTCCTCGTCAGCCCACTTGAAAGCCGTCCTGATCACCACAGAGAAGTCGCCGCCTCCCCCAACGTCCAAATATCCCAGCACGCCACTATAGAGTCCTCTCGGCTTGTGCTCCCCTTCGATGGCGCGGAGGAGCTCGCACGAGCGCTTTTTAGGCGCGCCAGTCATGGATCCCGGCGGCAGAGAATTGGCAAGAGCTGCTGTATGTGGTGCGGTGGCGTCGAGGTCGCCTTCGATGACTGAGACGAGCTGGAAGACGGTCTCGTATTCTTCGACGCACATGAGCTTGGGTACGCGGACATTTTGGGCACTGTAGTGACGCGTAAGCAATGCTTCGTCGAGGCAGTGTGGACAAGAGACGTACACTTCCGTTCCATTCAGGTCGTGCCGGATGAGGTCGACGATCATCAGATTCTCCGCTCTTTCCTTCTCCGAGCCCAGCACCTCCTCTGCGTCCTTCCTCGTCACGCCCGGCATCTTCTTCACCGTGCCCTTGATCGGCCT
This sequence comes from Teratosphaeriaceae sp. CCFEE 6253, assembly GCA_033119285.1. NCBI lineage: Eukaryota > Fungi > Ascomycota > Dothideomycetes > Mycosphaerellales > Teratosphaeriaceae > Teratosphaeriaceae sp. CCFEE 6253. The sequence continues at coordinate 34,138 of JAWDJV010009434.1, forward strand.
AAACTGGCACTTGCCGCTCCGCGACCACGTCAAAAAGCGCTCGGGGCTGCTGCCAACGATACCTATGCCGACACCATCCTTCACGCTTGTGAAGCGGACGTAAGCGGCGAAGGGCGCAGGGTTTGTTCGACGAAGCTGTCGATACAATGCCCAAGGCTCGGTAGGGTTGCGGACGAGGGTCTGGTCGGTCAAGCATAGCTCATATGACTCTCCAGCGCGAAGTTGGTCTTGGCAGTCGCTGACCTTCTCGCAGTATGCGTGCTGTTGCGGACCGGTAACGACATGAGCTGCATGTCGACAAACGTCCACCGATGGGTCTGTTTGCGTCTGTCTCGAAAGCTCGAGCAGCGACTTGCTAGTCCGACTCAGCCATGCCTCGTCACCGCCACAGATACTCTGCACGTAAGTGACCTGTGCTACGTGGTCGACCACGACCGAGCGTTCCACCAGCACGAACCAGATGTCCGGCCTCGAGCCTGCATGCTCCGCGGGCGCCACACTGATCGAGTCCAATCCGGCCTCGTAGGAGATGAAGCCGAGAAGGCCGCCCCAGAATGGTATATTGGCATCGCCTCCTTGCGCGCGGTTCGCGTGAATGATGGTATCGAGCGCAGTGAAGACGTCTTTGACGAGCGTGCGCTTGCTATACACCACCTTGCAGGCCTCTTCGATGACCAGAAGCTGATCATTTGTGGACCACCGAATCTGTAAGGAGTCTTTGCTCGGGAGTCCGATGATACTGAAGCGGCCGGTCTCTGAATTGACTGGCTTGCCGTCACTTCGTGTGCCGGACTCAAGTAGGATGGGCTCACAGCCACTGCTTGAATCCCGCAGAAAGTCCAGAATGACGGCAATGTCAAGAGGATCACGATGAGAGATCGTTCTCCATTGTACAGCTGGGTGGTTGCGTTGAACTGAGCCATTCGTTCCCTCGGAATGTCGAGCGTCGACGGGCTTCAGCGTGGGTGCGATAGCACGTGTTCTTGAATGTGCGGCGTTCCATGTGCAGGCTTCGCGCCACCAGTTACGAATAAGCTCTACGCCTCCGGACGAGCAGACGGATTCTGGATGATATTGCACTCCCCTGTAGGGTTTGTGGCAATGTCGTGCTGCCATCAGGATCGGTCCATTCCGCACATCGCTGAGGTCCCAAGCCAATGGCACGACCTGCTTACATCTCCGCGACGGCGTCCAAGGCGCTACCAACTTATCCCGCTCGCAGTCATGGCCGAGTTTCGCGTGCAGAGAGTGGTACTGGGTGGCATCCAGCTGGCCGACACCCGTGAAGACGTCGTCTCCACAATGCGTAAGCCGCCTGACGAGGCCATGTCTAGGCTCAGCAAGACGTTGGATGTCCGCACCGAACGCTAGGGCGAAGCTCTGGAAGCCCAGACACACTCCTAGGACAGGCAAGACGAATGCCTCCGGTATATCCCAAAGCTGGCCGATCAACCCGGTATCTGCACTGTTTGCAGGGTGACCCGGTCCAGGGCCCGCCACCACAGCATCGAACTCGTTGAGGAAGTCCCGGAATGCATCGTCGTTGAGGACGAAGCGGGGATCGTCGATCTTGATGCTATCGACAGTGACTGATAGGCTATCCTTGAGCAAGGCTACGATGTTGTTCGAGAAGGAGTCGTATGCGTCGATGTAGAGAATGCGACCTCCCGTCATTCAGTGAGTGGCGAGTTCCGAATAGACAGCGTTAGACGGGAGCTACCCTAAAGAGCGAGAAGGCACCTATATTCGGCGAGGAATGAGTGGCGTGCACCATGTGAGTTAAAGGTGCAATGATGAGGACGATGACTTCTCAGCATGCAAAATCTATGGACTAGTGGAAGGGAGTTTTTCCGCGAAATGGGCCGCATGCCTCCAATGGCTTATAGTGCTTTGAAAGACCGCTCGAGGAACAACCGAATCCTGACGCTATTCTTATGAGAGGTAACCTGATACATGCAGCTGAATGGTCAGGCCGTCCACAGAGCACACGTTCAGGAATCCAGGTCGAGAATGTCTCAGTGTTGTCTCGAGATCTGCTTTCCGCGGCAGGCGATCCGATCGTCCCGCCGCGCGACGCGGGATATCCCGCTGATCCCCGCAACCTTATTTACCCGCGTTATCCGATGTGTGCAGCACCCCACTCAAACATGCGGATGGCCTGTGTTCGTTATCAGCCGGCACAGACGCACACTGAGTCGTCCCTTCGACGCTGATGTCTCTCACGCGCTGCAGACCCGCATACAATGTCAAAGAACGATGATCCGAAGCTCCCTCGCGAGCCGAAGTTCCCCACGCACAACGCGCCTCGCGTGTGGTTCCTGACATGCGCAAACAGTCCGGTCGGCATCAGCCTCTGCCGGCACCTACTCTCACACGGCGATTATGTGACCGCCGGCGTGCTTCCGGTGGAGTTTGAGAAGCATGAGGACCGGAGTGCAGACTTCAAGGACTTCATTGAGGAGGTCGGGACGAATCAAGACAAGGAGACATGGCGGGCACGGCTGCGCATTGTGGCGCTGGACGTTCGGATCATGGGACAGTGTCAGAGTGCCGTGGCCGAAGCGGTGCAGAGCTTTGGCAGGGTCGATATACTCTTCTGCTGCCATAGCGAGGTGGTCGTAGGCACGGTCGAAGAGCTTAGCCAGAGCAAGAGGACCTTGACGTTGGTACAGGAGCAATTCGAGGTAAGATCACGTGTGAAATGAGGCCCGATCTGCACTGCTAAAGCTGTGGCAGACGAACTTCTTCGGCCCGGTCAACATCATCAAGGCTACGCTCCCAATCTTCCGGAACAAGAAGAATGGCCACATCGTTGTGCTTACCGCCATCACAGGACACCTAGGCACACCAGGACTCGGCATGTATTGCGCATCCCAATGGGCGATCGAAGGCTACTGCGACAGCTTGGCGTATGAGATTGCGCCTTTCAACATAAAGCTGAGCATTGTTCAGCCCAACATGGAGATCAATGTTCTCACGCACAAGATCACTAGCGCACCACCCATGAGCGCATATGCGGAAGAGACGAACCCGGCGCCACTGTCGCGCAACATCCTTTCCGGCCTGCTTGATCGCTTGGAGGGGACCTCTGAGCCCACGACCGGCGATCAATTGCACAGCAACGAGGTCACGAGCTTGTATCCGCCGCTGAGCAAGGCCATGAAGGAGCGTCTGGTCGCCGAGACCGTGCACGCAGTGGCTGCGATCGGTGGGCACGACAATCCGCCGGCTCGCCATATCGTCGGGTTCGAAGGCGTCGCTACGGTGAAGGAGAAGCTGAAGACTGTTAGCGAGGAGCTGGAAGACTTTATCGAATGCAGCACTTCGGTCGACATCGAAAAGGGAGAAGAGACACCGGCGCCACAATCGCAGGGATCTCAGTCACGCATCGTGATACGTGGATGAGGCCTGTAACTCTGCTAACAACGCTGAGGTGTATGACCTTAAGCTGCAAGCTGGAACATTAATCGAGAGCACATCCTCGCGGACCTGACTCCGCGTTGCCAAGCGAGTGGGATCGACCGCGGCAAGCCGGGCCTCCACACCACGCATGCGCGCACGCGATCCCCGCACTTCCAGACCCACTCCGCACATGTCTGCTGGACTTCGCTCACAGCCTTCCGTCCAACCATTCGGACCCTTTTGGTGAGCATTCGCGATCCGACTTGCGTCACGAGTCATTTGAAGATACCGCGAATCAACGAAGTGCGCGAAGCAACCCAGTACGGACCCAATCACCTCAAAGCACGGCGCAGCCTCGGCGGTACTACGAGATGGCTGTGGAACCATCAGATCAGGACGCTTCGATACATTCGTCACCAACGCCGCCGCTCGAAGGCGCCACCCAGAATAGCTCTGGTCCATCCACGAAAGTGCTGCGACGCGCTTGCGACTGCTGTCGCAAGCGCAAGGTGAAATGCGACGGCCTCGATCCCTGCACCCCGTGTACGAAGGCTGCGATAAGGTGCGCATACTTGCAGCCACCGAAGAAGAAGGGACCGAAAGGACTGCGGAGTGCACGAGTGTTGCATGCGCTGCGGAGGATCGATGATACTGTCAGTGGGAGCTCGGCGGCACCAGAGAATGCTGGACACCATGGTGCCTTCGGCAACTGGGGCTGGTCGTCCGCCACATCTCCGGTCACGAAGCAGCCGAGTGCATGGGCGCCACCGACGAGCGTGTCGCCTGATGAGGCGTATCACCACCAGCTTGCACCCACCTCCCTGCCGACAAATCCGCGGTCGCACGAGCTGCCTCAGCCGCTAGTGCAGCCATCTCTGTATCGGTCAGACACGCAGCACTCGACGTGGTCCTTGCAGGCAGCACCTGAGCCTGCACCGGATAACATTAGGATGGTGTTACCGCCTATCCTCACCAACAACTTCCCACAGCGAATGACTGGAGACAGCTTCTCGCCATACGTGCAATTATTCTTCGAGCATATGTTCCCCATCATGCCGATCCTGGACCAGAACCTCTACCTGGATCCCAGATTGTATGCAGACACTCGCGCCCTAGGATTGGATCAGTACTGTCTGCTCTGCGCATTGTGCGCGGCCACCATAGTACAACTGGACGCTTCTGTACCGCAGCCCGCTCCACGGCACACCAAAGCCATGGACGACGGCTTCGCCGAAGAGTGCGTGCGAGAGCGTAAAGGGTATGACTTCGTCGCTCCGACGTCCACTCTCTCCTGCATGACTTCGTTCTTCCTGTTCACATACTACGGCAATCATGAGAACCACACCAAAGCATGGTTCTACCTACAGGAAGCCATTACTTTCTCACAGATGCTGAACATGGACGATGAGGAGACGTATACAAAGCTGGACCCCGTGGAAGCAGAGTGGCGACGCCGAATGTACTGGCTGCTGTTTGTCACCGAGCGCGCCTACGCGGTGCAGAGACGGAAGCACACACGTCTACACGCCAGCGTCAACCTCCCTGCTGTGTTCGAGCATGAGGACCCACACCTGCTTAATGGCTTCGTGAATCTGGCCAATCTTTTCTCGGCCGTAGACGATAGCTTTGTCTCCGCGTGGCGCGGATCACGGCGGCAGAGCCTGTGCGATGATGCATGGCTGGCCAAGACGCAGAAGCGGCTCGATGCAGCGGCATTGGCGCTGGATGATATCAGCGAGACGCAGCATCTGGATATTAGTGTCACGCGCGAGTGGCTGCATGTCCTGGCGTGGCAAATCGGGGTCAGTAACGGCTTGATATGGGGTAAAGGCGAGGCCGGCATGAGGCTCGACTACCCGATCGAATTGGCGAGGAAGGTGGTGGGGATCACATCTGGTGCGCACGCATTGGCGCTCGACTCGCATGGAATTGGCATGGTATGTTGCGCAGATACGCGCGAGTGTTCCTGCGGAGACTGACACCGTGACAGGAGCAGAAGCTCTCCGACATCGCCGGCTGTGTCGCAGATGTGCTGCGATGCACCGCAGGCGACACCAGCGCGACTTTCATGGAAGGGAAACGATACCTCAACATCCTCCTGCAGAAGCTCTCGAGCATCCGCGGTAAGGAGAGCCGGTACCTCAAGCCCTTGATGAGCAAGATGGAAGGCCTCATGGACTACGACCTCAGCAACCACACTTTACTGCTTCCGACCGAGACGGCCGCGGGCGGCTACGCGCAACAACATGCAGGCCATGAGTACCTCAACGCGCCGGTGAGTCGGACGATCAGTATGGCGGACAGTGTGGGCATGCTGCGGACGCTGTCCATGAGCGGCAACCTGGGCATGCCCTTCTTGATGGTTTCGGGGGACGAGTGGCAGCAGCGGAGGCCGAGCGGGAGGATGTGGGACGAGGGGGAGTCTTGCCCTCTAGGTGGCGGGCCGTGGAATATGGGCGGTCTGGTGGACGCTGTGTAGGGCAGTTGCGGGCGGGGTGGAGGCGATAACGGGTATACCCTTCAATGCTGAGCTGCTGGTCCATCAGGTGGTCTGGCTTGTCGCGCATCTCATCACTGGCCCCCTCATTCTGTGTCCTGGCGTCTTGGGAGGCTTGTGAGTGCTGCCAACCTGTAGGCTAGCGACTCCTTTGAGATGACGTCACAAGACGAGACGAGATGGGCAAGTTGCGGACTTCCGTCTGAATGCCCAGATGCAATCGAGGAAGCCCCGCCACTGCATTGAACGGTCAAGACACATGGACAGATCACAAGGGATGGGACTTCGCCGTTGGCACTTCTCGGCGACTACAAGCTCAGTAAGGCATCGCACGAGCCCTCAGCATATGCTCCGGCCCCCCCGATCTCATCTTCCGCTGCTCCAGACCAAATGCCTGCATCTTGGCATGGAACTCGCTCGTATACTTCGAGTCCATGAACTCCAGCACCTCGGCCATCTTCGTCCCGTCTTGTGTAAAGCGGACGAAGAGCACGAAGTCCGCTTCGTAGGTCCCCATGGGCAGGACGGGGGAGTGGGCGTGCGCGTACACGGCTGCCTGGTGCAGCGCGGGGTCGTGAAGTTCGCGGGTGATTGTCATCTGCGGTGGGAGACGCGGTGGTGAGGACATGTTTCGGCGTGGGGCGTGAGTGTTTGCGATGAGGGGAGACGTACGGTGAAGAAGTGCCCGCCCATCGTGTCCATGATCTTCTGCGCCCACGCGCGATGCTGCTCGTTGGTCCGCGTCTCGCCTGGCATTGACTCGGGCGTGACGATGTGCAGGCACTCTGGCGTTCGCACCGCGATGATGCCGTCGAGGTCTTTGGCATTGAGGGCGGTGAACAGGGCGTGTAGGGTCGCTTTTTGGTTTGCGAGCGGGTCGGCCATGACGGGCTGCACTCTGATTGGAGGAAGGCAGGGATGATTTGGCTGCTGTGGATCTCGTTGTGTGAGTACGGGCGTAGAGGCGAGCTTTATGCTGTCTTGGACGACACCGTCCAACCTCGGTCCATCCCGATGCGGTCGCCAGTCCTGTGCTTACTATGCGGTACCCTATACCTAAGCTTGCGGCAAGGATCGGTACAGCAATCGTGACTGTAGGGCTCCAGCAGGTGGCGATAGCAGTGCGGTGCTATGTGGAGTCTGACCCCCAAAGCCGGCGTCGTGTGCTCGGCTCATTCTCCGCGCTGAACCCCCAGATCCGTTATGTCCAGCCACAACAGAACCGGTAGTAGTGCTGATGCTGCCAGTCTGCAGTCACACATACGTGAGCCGCCGCATGACACCAATTAGCCAGCACCAGCCGGACTCAGCACGCTGGTCGCGCTCTTCGGGGTGGTCGGATTCGTAGCCGTCCCAGCAAGAGCCTTGCTCTTCCGGCGACTCTTCTTGTCCGCCTTCTTGCCCTCCCTCCGCTCCTTCTCCGTCTTCGCCGTGGTGGCCGCCTTCTCCGTAAACACCGACGGAGGTGTGGGCGCCTTCGCCCTCGCGACCTCCGCCTTGGGACTCGCGGCCCATGAGGCCTGCGCACTGAGCTTCAGCTCCTTCGCCTTCTGCGCGGCGAGGGCAGCGGCTTCTTCGTCGGCTTTCCGCTTCTTGACTGCGGCGGTGCTGGAGGTGAACTTGAAGGACCCGGGCTCGCCGAGCAGGGGGTTCTCGTCCATGAATTCCTCGCCGTAGGTGGCGGTTTGGCGGAGGGAGTCGATTAGCAGGCGCGTGGCCAGGATGTCGTCTGATGAGGTGGAGTGCGCGGCGCCTGCGCCTTGGCTGCCTTCGGGAGCCTGGGACGTGGAGCGTAAGGATTGGATGTCCATGCCGGGCGCTACACTGCCTTCCCGCGAGCGACTGGGCGAAGCTTGCCGAGAAGTTCCCGACGTGGACTTGGTGGACGCAGAAGGCAGATAGGTGTGCCCCGTCGTAGGCGTGAAAGAGGGCAGCGCGGCGGCTTTCTCGAAGACGGACTCCAGATTCGTGATCGCGGACAGCATCCTACTGCCCACCACATCCGCCACGCTCGGCGCCTGGTACACGTTCTCGTTGACGATGTAATACGTCCCCCTCGTCAGCGTGGCCGGATACGGGTCCTCATCCGTCGGCACCGCACCCGCTGGCTGCTTCGCCAACCGTTCCTGCCTCCGCAACACCCACACCCCCGTCTTCTGCCCCGCCACCCCCTTCACAACCTGCGGCTCATGCGCGATCATGTATTCGATCCCCGGCCGCTTCCGCAGCGCCGACTCCAGCGCTTGGCGGTCGTGCACGAGACTGTAGGTGGAGATCTCGCGCTGGGCCTGCTCAAAGAGCATCCCGTTCTTGGTGTTCCAGTCGAAGAAGGGCTGCTCGGTGAAGTAGCGGTGAATGAAGCGGTCCTCCATGTGCGTGTAGGGGGGCGGCGGGAGGCCGTTCTTGGGGTCGGTGAGCCACCAGTTGATCACGTCCTCGCGGCGGCCGACGATCTCGTCGAGGGCGGGTTGGGGGGCTGCCATGGTGGGCGAGTGCGGCGATTTTGTCGACGCTGCTGTCGATGTTGATCACCCGAATCGAAGCGAGCAAGATGTGGTCACATTGCCGTGGTTGTGTACGGGGGACACGCTTTGAGGTGTTCAGAACCATTCACTTGCTCGGGATATATCGTCTCTGTAGTCGACTTCTGGCCAGCATTGCCAGAAGTCGCGGTACGATCTCCAGCTAGAGTCCAGACAACCGACTCCCAGTGGCACCCAAATTGCCATACCATGCCCGAACTCACATTTGTACACCAATACTCGGGCGATACACCGAAGCGCAGACGTCTCGCCAAAGCCTGTGAGCCTTGTCGGGCGCGTAAGGTCGGCCACTTACTCAACTGACCTCATCTCGTTCGATGCTGACTGAATCCACAGAAACGATGTGTACACTTTGACGAGCCCGACAAAGATGGTGACGCGGACCTCGCTGATGGCGGACGACACTATGGTCAAACGAATGGCGTCGATGGCGAAAGGGTAGACTCCGTGGGGCTGCCGGATCAGCCTTTTGCGGCGGCGACAACGACGTCCAGTGGCGACACCCACCCTGGGGCAGCATCAGCAGCATTGCAACAGGAGCCATCGCCGCCGTCTGCGCGTGGCAAGCATTTTATCAGCGATCTGATCCCAGCATCGACCCTGCTTCATCGAGCACGAGAAGAAGACCGAGGTCGACTTCTGCCCAACGATGACATCGGTATCTGGATCGACAAGCTGGAGTATGACGAGCTCGTCAGACGTCGGAAGGAAGCCGATGGCGAAGAAGCGCCCATCCCACCAAGGGCGACCGAACGGGACAGCGCAAGATCCACCCTCAATTACGGTCTACCCGGGGACCAACGCCCGCACTCCGCCGTCCTCGGTCCACTCGTCGACGTCTACTTCTCCCGGATCCACCCCATCCTACCCTTAGTCGACGAAGCCGAGTTCCGATCCCAACAAGCCGAAGGCGAGGCCCCGGAGCCTCTCATCCACGCCCTCTGCCTCGTCGCCGCCAAAGACGCCACCGCAGCCCTGCACCTCAAACTCGGCTCCTCCCCATCCACCCTCCCCCCCCGCGAATTCTGCAGCCGCCTCCACGCCTCCGTCACAGGCGCCCTGCGCGCGCCCTGCCAGTACGACAAAGTCACCCTCGTCCGCATCCTCGCCTTGGCCTCCATGCACAGCGAAGGCGCCGACGGCGCGGAAGAGTCCTCCATGCTGCTCTCCCAAGCCATGCACCACGCGCAGACCATGGCGATCCACCTCGGCCAGTCCAACGGGCAGGCCCACGCCAACGTCGCGATGAAGCGCCTCTTCTGGTGCCTCTGGATCCTCGACCGCAGCAACTCCGTCATGCACGGCCGGCCCGTCATCATGAGCGACCCCGACATCGCCCTCGCGCCCTTCCGCCCCCGGGAAAGCGGGTTCCCGGCCTTCGAGGCCTGGCTCCGCATCACCGAGCTGCTGAACAAAATCATCGCCTTCTACCGCCCGCACTACCCCCTCGACGTCACGGGCTGGGAGGACCAGTACCCCGGCCTGGAAGAGATCCTGGACGACGTCCAGGGCTGGGACCTCCCCGCCTCCCTGCACCGCACGATCCACCTCTACTACCTCGCCACCGCCGTCCTCTCCCACCGCTCGCGCGGCATCAAGCAGATCCCCCGCGGCACGCACTCGGCCGTCCGCCAGCGGCTCTGCGCGAGCGAGATCATCCGCCTCGTGGAGGCCGCGGAGCTGGAACCGGGGGAGCTGCACGCGCTGCCCTTCGTGCCCTACGCCGTCTCCCTCACGCTGAGCGTCGCGTACCAGCACCTCCGGCAGAGCCAGTTCGTGCACCAGCAGGAGGACGCGTGTCGCGAGTTCCGGACGTGCACGCGCCTGCTGCAGGGCTTGCGCCGGACGTGGAGCTCGGCGGACACGATGGCGGGGCTGGCGCGGAAGGTGCAGGGGGAGATTGAGCGTGCGCCGAGTCTGGTCTCGTTCCGCGTGGCGCGGGAGAGGCAGCGCGGGGTGGTGGTGGATGTGCCGTGCATGCCGGCGTTGAATGGGGAGCGGATGGGGTTGGAGGGGTCGACGCCCGTGGCTTCCAACGGGGCGGATGGCGGGGTGGGCGAGGAGGGGTTGGGCGGCGGGGATGATGTCGCTGTGGGGGTGGAGGCGCGGCAGAGTGGGAAAGAGGCCGCGGGGCTGTTCGACGGCATGGACGACGTGTTCGGGACGTACATGGACCCCAACTACCCCGTCAACCTCGACGACCTGTCGTTCCTGGACGACCTGCAGCCGCTCGACTACGACAACGCCGGGTACGCGGGCGGGGCGGTGTGGTAACAGAGGCGCACCACGGACGACATGCTGTGGAAGATTGAGACGATGGCTGATGCCGCTACGTGCACGACGATGGTTTATGTCCAGCTATGAATACGGAATGTACAGTACATTGCTCGGCCGTCTCCACCGGAATGCGAGCCCGGAATGCCGAATGTACAATGTGACAAGCACGTCCAGCCAAGTCAGGGTATAGGCAATGCCTGTGCGCGTCCTCCACAGACCTCGATGCCGTGATCTTCCTCGCCAATCGTCAGAACGCCCGAATGCAGAGACGTGTGCGTGGCGTGAACTCCGCCAACGCCGTTCGGAAAACCCGCATGCTCCTCGCGCAAAACCCCAACGCGCAATCTCGACCCGCGAATCCCTTCGTCAGCCATGCGGTTCTCAAATCAGCCAAACACCAGCTTAATAATATTCATCACCGAGTCCCCATTATACTCCTCCCCAACCCAGACGTGATTGTACGTCGCGACCTGGTTCTCCCACTCGTCGCCGCCGAAGCTGAAATTCACCACCGGCACCGGCACCGCCACCTTCCGCCCCTCCGCGTCCCCCTCAAGCGCCGCCGCCACGGCCGCCACGGCGCCGACGAACTCGGCTTGCTTGGCGAGCGTGGTCTCCATGTCGGCGCAGGCCGCGGGCTCGCACGTGACGACGATGACGGCGTGGGCTTTGGCCAGGAAGGCGGCGTGCGTGGGCGTGAAGCCCACGCGCGGGACGTAGGGGACGTGGCGCACGCGGCGGTGGTGCTTGCTCAGGGCGCGGCCGAGCATTTCGAAGGGGTCCGTGGTGGTGGGGGGCGGGCGCTGGCTGCTGGGTGGCGCGGGCTTGGCGTCTACTGGGTCGTCGTCGTCGGGCGGGGAGTCCGGCTCGCTCACATGGCCGGAAGGCAGCAGGACGGGGGTGTAGAGGAGCAGGGTCGCGGTCGGCGGGAGCTCGCGGAGCTGCGTCAGGCCGCGGGTCGAGGAGCGCGTGCCCTCGAACTCGGCCACGAGCGAGGGGCCCTTGACGATGCTCGCGGCGATGCTCGCGGCGGCCATCTGTCTTGCGGACCTGCGCATCGGTGCGGGCTGCTCAGGTTCGTCGAGCCGGAGACGAGCCGTCAGACTGTCGACCCAGGCCTCCGTGTGGGTGGAGTCCTTCATGATATGACGGCGCTGGAGAGCTCGTCGAGGCCAAGGGATTGTCGCTCAGCAAACAGCGAGAGACGCGCTCCCAGGACGAAGTGCGCACGCTCGGGCTGGCGGCCACTCATGAAGATCCTCAAGTAGCTCTGCCCCGTTGGTCGGCGTGGGAAGCATGTGTGGCACGACGTACGTGGGCCGCTGCTTTGGGCTGTGCGCGCGGGATGTCGACCTGGAGTAGGATGCAACGCGGTGTGATGAAAGACCAGAACCCTCCCAGACACAAGACGTAGAGCAGCCTTCGCCACCAGTGGGTGACGAACCGGATTTCGGGTGTGTGAGTCTCCGTCGCAACCGCCCGGCAGAGGGGCGCCTCGCAGAGTAGTATGGGCCGCTGAAGGGGGTGTTGGGCGGCCGCGTGCGAGGTAGCAGTGGGAAGCTGGAGGTCTCTCGCTTAGACCGAGATATAGTATTGGTGGGAGCCCCCCGCGGTCGGTCGTACAGTGTTTATCGATGATGCCTGGAGGGTGAGCACAGCAGAGCAGGGACGCGGAGCGGAGAGCGGGAGGAGGAGCAAACAGGCTGCATGAAGCCGGAGGAGGAGTACGTGTCTTACCTGAAGCGTACAGCTTGCGCGGTGTTACACCGCAAGCCGGAGCTTGGGGTGTGCAGATGGTTGGAGGGTCGATGCAGGTAAGGTTTGCACCGGCCCCGTGGTGGGAGCTGGAGGGGGGTCAGCGGTGGCGTTGCCCGGCGGACCCGCGCTCGATGAGGTGCGGTTGGCCTCGTATGCTCGAGCAGGCTAGGGGTTTCCGTAGCGGTATTCTCGTCCACGGCAGTTCTTCATGCGAGGAAGCGAGAGGGGCAGAGCAGGCGATAGGCCAGAGGCTGCTCCGCTGAGTCAGTGGAGCATGGCCGCGGTCGACCTCACGCGGCCCAGTGTGAGCGGGCAGACAGTCGGCCAGCGAAGATTGTGCGACGCTGACTGGGTGCGGTGGTGCAGCGCCCATGCCTTAGTCGCTGCCCCACGGACCAGTCACAGCGGCGCTGCGGGAATGCGATGGGGGCGTTGGACGAATGGTCAGTCTAGCACGGTGACACAGCATGAACCACTCCTTTGTCCGCGCGATCGCCCGGCTCGCTGCCTCATGCGGGCGGCGGGCGTGGTGGGACGAGCCCGGGACGGCGGTGCCGCACCTCGCGTGGCTCCGGGGAACGAGCACAACCCTCTCGTCGTGTGGAGGGGGTGGAGGTGGAGATGGTGTCGACGTGGTGCTCGTGCTGGCGTGAGACAAGGGGTCTGAAGAATCAGTCGGCAGGGACGCCAGCGGAGGCGTTCCGCGAACGAACCCCCCCCCCCGCCATACCGCACCTCACGCACATGCTACTGCATCGACCTCGTCGACACGCATGTCGTCACGGCGCACAATGCGGCGGACGGTGCTACACACTGACCTGCATCGCTGGACGCCTGCACACGTCGTGCGAGGCTCTTGACACCTCGTACGCCCCGCCGCACTCGCACAGCGTACATCATCTGCGATCAGCCAGACACAATTCGTCCCCCGACAGCGAACCGTCGCACCGAATGGCCAACAAACGCCCCTTCGCCGCGCTGTCCGTCGTCGCCACCGGCGCACAGGACCCCGCCGCCCGCTTCGGGAAGCGACGCCGGCACGAGGATGCGGCGGCGCCCCCGCCCCTGGCCCAGTGGCGGAGCAACCTGGTGCGTGTGACGGTGGGATGTGCGACGGACGACTGACTGACGGGTCGGGGCTGCTCACCCAGACAGGCCTGTCGCAGGAGCACAACCTCTACTTCGTCGTCTGTGAGCGGGAGCTGCATGTCTTTGTGCCACGATTCCCCACACAGAGCCTGACTGCGCAGCCAGTGTTGATTGTGCCCTCGCTGCCTTCGCAGCCGGACCTCGCGGGCTATCTGGATCCCAGGGAGCCGCACACGATCAACAATCTGATTGTGCAGCGGCTCGGCAACGACGAAGTGGTCGCGACGGTCCGAGACGACGGCGATGTCGACGTGGTCTTGGTCCGCCATGTGCTGCAGGCCATCAGCCGGCGGGCGGAGAAAGGCAATGCGCTCAGTCTAGTCGCGGACGAGGTGCGGCCCATCTTCCAGAGCAACGTCGGCATCAGTGCCTGGGGTCTCGCCATCCACACCCACGCGCGCGTGCTGGCGATCAGCTCAAACGCGCACGAGGTCCGCGTCTTCAAGTTCGGCCTGCTGTCCGACGATGACCGCCCTCCAGGCGGTCGTGAGGACGGAGTGCCAGGCAACACTGACGCGCAGTCCGGCGAGCATCGCCGGATGGACGTCACCCAGCGCGTCCTCAACGGCGCCGCCAACATCCCCGCCATCGCCTTCTGCAACACCGGCGACGACCCGCACGCCCGCTGGCTCCTGACCACCGACATCTCGGGCTACTGCCGCGTGATGGACCTGCGCTGCACCGCGGACCGCAGTCCCACCGCACAACAATTCCGCTTCGGGAGGTCCTTCCCAAGCTATAGCGGCGGGATGGATCGGCATAATGCCGGCTGGTGCATCATGTTCCTCGACCGGCGATCGTTCCTGCCGACGCGGGAGTTTCGGGATGCGGTGGGGATTGCGGAGGGCGAGACGCTGCCGGGTCTGAAGGGGAATGGGCGGGCGTGGGATTTGAGCGATACTGTTGAGGCCAGGGCGGAGAACTCGCCGGCGTTTACGTATAATCAGCGGAAATTGCCGGGGACAGGGTCTGGACGCCGCTCCGGGGCTGGGGATGGCTCGCAGGACTCCAGCCAGATGCTGTCGCCTGCTACTGAGAGTCCATCGGCTCTGGCGAGCACGCCGCGCGGCGCAGTCCAGGCTGCAGTGGAAGTCGCAGTGGCGCGTGATGACTCGGACCTCCTTGACGAGGATGCGATGCACTCGGCCTCCGACTCCGACTCCGCGCAACACCCCTCCTCCCCCTCGGACGACCACGACGACATGGTCGACCTCGTGACCGACGCCGCCGACCCCGACGACGAAGGCACCGAGGACACCCCCTCCTACAGCGCCCTGTACTCCGGCCGCCGCATCTGCGGCAACCAGCCGTACTTCTACCACCAGGGCGGCCTCTGCGAGGACATCCCCTGCCCCATCCTGCACGCCGCGGTCAAGAACGTCTACCTCCTGCAGCCCTCCAACCAGGCACTCCACCCGGGCGCCTTCGCGCCGCCGGTCGTCGGGCTCGCGAACCCGCTGCGCCAGGCGGTGCAGCAGCAATTCGCGTACCTGAATCTGTTCGACCGGATGAACATGAGCGCGTATGTACCCGCGCTGGGCGTGGTGGTTCTCGCGTCGCAGAAGGGGCGCGCGGTGGTCATGGCGCTCACCAAGCTGGCGAAGTCGGCGGGGTATGCGGAGGGAGTGCGAGGGAGTCTGGGGCCGGCGAAGACGAACTATGCGATGCGGGTGGAGTGCGTGCTGCCTTTTGCGTCGCAGGAGGCGGGGAACCAGAGGCCGTTTGCGCCGCTGCATGGGATTGCTGTGGGGCCGATCCAGGGGACTGAGGGTCTGGGGGAAGAGCGGAAGAGGTGGCGGTTGATGATGATGTATCAGGACCACTCGGTGTTGAGTTATGAGATCAAGCGGCGAAGGTTCGGGGACTCTGGGGTGGCGGTCGATACTGTGGTCGTCTGATGGTGGGACAGGCCATGCGTCTTGGACTCCTCGATGGACATTAGATGTATTAGTGTACACGCAGCTTCGTCATGCTGCTGCCATGCGCCCTCCTGTCCTGCGCCCCTGTGCTCACGCTTTGCAGCGAGAAGCCATATCCTACCCAAACGCCAGGCTCCGCGCTGAACCGCACTCCCATCACACCAGCCCCATAGATTCAGCAACCTGGCTCACGGCCTCCTGCGCCGTGGCCGCCTTGTCCAGCGCCGCAGCATACGCATGCCCGACCAGCGCCGTGGCCTTCCCCAGCACGGCTTCCGAGGCCTTAATCGCTAGATCCGCGCCCGTCAGGTTCTCCGCCGCGGTGTCGCCCGCGAAGTAGTAGTACGTCCGCCGGCTGACCTCCATGACGTGATCGGGGAGGTAGAGGATGCAGGCCGTGGAGAGCATGGAGATGGTGAGGAAGAGGATGGAGTCTGGCGGGATCCCGCCCCCGGTTAGCGCAGGGTCAGGGTCAGGGGGGGTGGGGGGGGAGGGGTGGGCGACGCACTGAAGACGAACTTCTCCGTCGGCGTGAGCATGTAGAGGGAGAAGGTGACTTCGTATTGGTAGTTCTTCTTCTGCAGCCACTTGACGAGGTTGGTGGGCTGGAGGAGGAGGAAGGCGAGCAGGGCGACGAGGGTCCCGCCGATGGCGCATTGGGTCGTGGTGCTGGGGAGGAAGTCCATGGCCTACCAGACCGGTCTCGTCCGACGTCCCGATGTGGATGTGGATGCAATGGTCTGCGGTCAGGAGCAGATGTTGGTTTTTGGAGTAGTCAGCACGGAGCCGGGGTCAAGCTGCAGGAACATCTCGGATGCATGCAAGGACTCGACGATCGTTCCATCGTCTACAACATAAGGCGCTTCGGCGGCATGCTCGGTGTGCTCGCGCGTGCCTCGTCTACATGTCGACAATGGACAATACATAATGCCCCCCCGACCCAGGTCATCCGGCCCTTCACCACCCTCCCACCCCTCC
This sequence comes from Teratosphaeriaceae sp. CCFEE 6253, assembly GCA_033119285.1. Taxonomy (NCBI): domain Eukaryota; kingdom Fungi; phylum Ascomycota; class Dothideomycetes; order Mycosphaerellales; family Teratosphaeriaceae; species Teratosphaeriaceae sp. CCFEE 6253. The sequence goes on from JAWDJV010009434.1 coordinate 50,661, forward strand.
TCGACAAACCCCTACCCCCTCGCCCCAAGATCCTCGAGACCGACCTCGAGGAGTCCTTCCTCAAGGGCTCCGGCCCCGGCGGGCAGAAAATCAACAAGACCTCCTCAGCCGTCCAGCTCAAGCACCTCCCCACCGGCATCGTGGTGAAGTGCCAGGAGACGCGGTCCCGGCAGATGAACCGCAAGTTCGCCCGCAATATCTTGGCGGAGAAGCTGGATGTGCTGGAGAAGGGGGATGGGAGCCGGAGCGCGATCAAGGCGGAGAGGGAGCGGAAGAAGAAGGCGAGTGTGAGTAAGAAGGCGAAGAGGAAGTACAGGAAACTGGACGAGGAGAAGAGTGGTGGTGTAGACGAGGCCGGGGAGGAAGTAGGGGGTGGGGAGGGTAATGAGGTGGATGGTCCCGCTGGCGCCAAACCCTCGACCCAAGATGAAGATGGTGGCGAGCGGAAGGATCATGGCTGAGGTGTGCCATTGGGGGCTGTGTCAATCGCTTGTCGTGGCGAAGACACCAGCATTGATGACGTCGCCTACGCGCGACTCGCGGACACTACTGGGCAGACACGCGGCGGCTCCTTGCCCGGTGCGCTGCCTATGAGCCAGGAGAGGTGTTGGTCGCTCCTGCCTAGTCGGCCAGGCGCGCGAACGCTTGGCCAAGGTGGCAGTCACGGCTAGCTACAGGTCATTCCTGCATTCCCGTGTGAGCAAACGCCAAACACCGCTTCGCACGACTTCATGCGCGTCGCAAACTTTGGTCCATCACGAACACTACCCTAGGATCCGCCATATCACCTACCCACAACTCAACCAATTGCACGTACGGCTACAAACAAGCATCGCCACAAGTCGCCAGCATGTCGAACGACTTTGCTAGTATGCGCGCCCAGATCCTCGGTGAGTGCGCACACCGCATCGCGCAATGATGCTCCGCTGACATGCCACAGCCAACTCCCGCTACATGCTCGTGCCCTCAACCACGCACACCGCCGCCACACCCACCGATCTCGACGTCGTCATCTTCGGCATGACCGGCGCCTTCACGGCAGCCGTCATGCTCGGCCTCACGCCCGCCATCGAGTCTCAGGAGTGCGGCACGATCGACATGGCCATGCACAAGCTGCTCCTGGCGACCTGCGAGCTGCTCAATACCTACATTCCGAAGCTCGAGGGGCATCAGCGCAACATCCATGGGGGTGGGGTGTTTGATGAGGATCTCATCAGGAAGGAGCTGGCGGGGCCGAAGAAGAGTGTCGAATAGCAGGAAGCTCATCCCAAGGCCGTTGGTGGCGCGCCGGTGGTGAAGGTTGACGGCGGTCGCGGACGGCAGCAGCAACAGGTAGCTGCGACGAGCGAGCATGGTGCTTCACGACCAGGAGTGTAAGTTGGTGCGTTGATGCAAGATACGGACCGCTCGCGCTCTCTGCGCACCCTGGGTACATACGAGCAGCGCAAACTCCTAGCATGGCATTCCCTCTGCATGTGAACCCTCGCTTAGCAGCATTCACGTTTCCGTCGATCTTTCCCTGTTTCCGCGGAAGTGCTTGCGTCCTTAGCGCAGCGCACGGACGCCTATGAGGTCATGCTCAACGGCGCACCACGCAGACTAATTCCCCAGCCTCCTTTCCCGTCTGCACTCCGTCCGCCCCGATAAAGAGCGTGCAGCCACTCGTCGCAGGGTTCTGCGCGTATTTCGTCCTGACGCGTATCACGGGACTATACTCTTTCGCGTTTCACGACTCGAGAGTTGCAGCATCGTTGTCGCGTACCACCCCTTGTCCCATTGACCCATTTCAAGCCTTCCAAACGAACCACAGCACGCAGCGCATCGTCTTTCGACATGGCCGAGCCCAGGGAACGCCCGCTC
>JAWDJV010009435.1:0-52458 GCA_033119285.1 Teratosphaeriaceae sp. CCFEE 6253
ACTTATGGTCCACTACAGAATATCCGCCTCCTGATGACCCTCTCCAACCTCTCCCACCTCCGCGCCGAGACGATCCCGCACCTCATCTCCTCTTTCGAATCCGCCTTCAGCGTCCAACTCTCCGACGAAACGAAGACGCTCCGCGACGTCCTGGGCCAAATCGACGCCCGATTGTTCCAGGCCTACGTCACACCGACCGTCGACAAACTCAGCATCCTCATTCACGACGGCCTGCACGCCGCCTCCTGGGCGCCCTCAACCTCCCCCGCCGCGGATCCCTTGGGGGCCTGGCGGCCGACGAACGCGAAACCTTACATCTACGACGTCCTCCTTTTGCTCGTCTTGGTGCACGCGGAGGTCACGGCCACTGCGCTCCCGTTGACCAACCAGATTTTGTCCTACCTCCTCGAGCAAACCTCCCAACTCCTGCTCACCGCGTTCAGCACAGCTTACACGCACTACCCCTTACCGGCGCTCATGCAGGCGACGCTGGACGTCGAGTTCCTGGCGCAGACGCTCAACCAGTTCACGACGGAGCGGGCGGGGGAGTTGCAGGGGCGGATCTACGTCGAGCTGGACGCGCGGACGGATGACGGGGCGCGCGGGCAGCTGCAAGGGGAGCTGCCGGGGATGAGGGGGGTTTTGAAGGGCTTGAGGGAGGGGGGAAGGGGGGTGTTTGGGTGTTTTCGAAGGGAGAAACGGGGGAGAGATGGTAGGGAGGGGGCAAAGGGCGCGGGGGCGGTGGGCGGGAGCACGGGTGGTCTGAAGGCACAGTAGGGGGCCGAGTTTAATTGGCTAGCAGGCTGGTGCTAAGAGCCAATGCTCCACATTCTACAGCGTGCTGTCGCTCGCGTTTCGACGCCATCCTCAAGTTGGGAGCAGATCTGTGGGAGATTGCGCAAGTAGTCAAGGCCGTCGTCACAGCCAGCCGCGACGATTGTTCCGCCTGCACGGACGCTGTGCAGGTCTTGCACATGGCCGCCCTCGCCACGCCATAGGAAATCATGAGTGAGGTTCTGGTCGACATATATGTGCTCACTTCAGGTGGAGTCTACCGTGCAAATCTACTCCGCTGGCATCCCGCGCATCACTGGACGTTCCCGCTCGGGCTCTGCCCATAGTCGTTCGGTGCCCAGTGATTGCAGGGTATCCCGCTCGTCGTGTTCTGGTTGACGATGTTTGCGCACTGCACACAATGATCAGCTAGACCGCGTATATCGATTGCTCCAATCACGCAGACTCTGTACCTGATAGACCTCGTCCTGCAGCGTCGTGTTGTACAGTGGCAGCCCAAGCGTGTGGTTGACAGAGAGGATGTTGACGTCCTTGAAGTATACACCCTTGCAAGGGTGCGCAGCAGCACAGTGTAGCGACGCCCCAACGTTGAATCTCGAAGTGCCCGTGAAGTTTTCAAAGTGCACGTCCGCGATCTGCATCTTCGAGGTGTCGCAGATGTCGGCGCCGGACTCGGTGTAGATGCACTGGGTGATCTGGATCGGCAGCGCGACGTTCTCCAAGTAGAAGTTGCGGAAGGTGATGTTGCGGACGAGGCCACGGCCGCCTCCGCCCGAGTCTCCGTTGCCGGTGCTGTCCTGGTTGACGCCTTGCCAGGTCTTGATGTAGGCGCCGTCATTTGACCCGAGTATGGAGATGTCTTCGAAGAGGCTGCGGGACTGGTCAGCTATGGCATGACACTCTGCAGCAGCAGTCACCTACATGTTCTCGTCGTAGTCTGCGCAGTGGTACGTGGCCAAGTTAGCATCTGGCCGAGAGGACGGCACGGAATGGGTAAAGTATTACCTGGATTGTTGGGATACTGTCCAACACTGCCGATAGTCATGCCGCTCCCGCCATAGCAGGTGACGTTTCGAACAAGCAGATTGGTCGTGTTGCCCTTCGCAGCAATGCAGTCGTCCCCGTTCTGCACGATCCAGTTCGTGTATGTGATGTCGCGGGAATTCCAGGTGTCGGAGCCATCAGTATTGACGGTGCCACTGCGTACAACAGCAGTCAGTCGCAGTGCTCCGAGATGTGCTCATCGATACCCTACTATTTGCTATTCGTCGTGGCATTGACGTAGACGTTGGTCAGGGTGACATTTGACGAGTGTGTCACGAACTATACTTGTCAGTCGAACTTAGAGAAGTGGCATCGTTGCCGGTATACCGTTGCCCAGAATCTGAGATGCTGCTGATCAGTGAGAGGCTAGATATGCTTCATTGCGGCACAACGTACTGCGGCTGGATGATACTCAAGCCATCCACGTGGACGTTAGAGCTGTTGAATATCGTCAAGGTGATTGGACGACCAGGCTGATTGCCTGTTGGTTGCAGCGCCGATCAGCGGTCCCCGGGAGTATTGCAGATTGGCATGACTGACTGTTGCCGCGATTCTCATCGTACCCTGTAGGCCAGTAAGCAGATGTAGGCAGCACAGGATGGCCTTGGCCTGAACCTACAAGTCTGACCGTTGCCATTGAGCGATCCACCAAGACCCAGGATCGACACATTGGTGCCGCCGAACAGCCACGCCGTGCTCTGATTCTGCAGGCCCACGTTGAACGAGTGGGAGAGCCAGTACGGGACGTTTGTTGAGAAGACGACGTCGCCTCGGAGCTCGACCTCGCAGTTGATCAGGTTCGTCGTGTTCAAGACTTGATTGACATGGAAGGTGTGATCGGTGAAGATCACGGTGCCGTTGATGCCGCACAGCTCGAAGGCCAGTAGTATGGAGGGCGAGTCGTCCACGGGCTGGCCGAAGTGCGTAAGCGACTCGGGGAAGAGGTAGCACTTGGTCCCATTGTTGACGACGTAGCCGAGAGCCGCCGGCAGTAGAGCACTGAGCGCCAGGATCGCACGTCTCGCCATGTTCGGTGATCTGTAGTTGACTGGTAGGTCTGTTGGGTTTGATGCTATCTCAGTGCAGCACCATAGACGAGTCCTGACCGCGAACGAGTCATGCGGAGATCATAGCCTGTGCACGACCATCGCTACCGCTTCTGGCGTAGCTGTAGCGCATACAAGCACCTTGCGGGGCTAAGATGTGCAGTGCTCATAGGGAGCCTACGCCGGAAATCAGGTCAGCCGATGTCTTGCATGAAGCATGAGGTCAGATTGCAGTGACGTGTGGCAGATGTGTACATCCATGTATTTCCGATCGCGCGGGGAAGAGGTATTCAGACAGGTACATTGGATGTATGGGCGTTGCGATCGCCGTAGTGGACGACGACTGGCGGCATGGAGAAGCCCAACGCTGCATGCTCCTTGATGGTTACGGCGGCCCACTGACAGCCTCGCAACTGGACCACGACCGATAGTACGCGGCTCCGCTCACGGTATACCTAGACCGGGCCTAGTCTTCTCACATCCAGTCTTGCCGCTCGTTCTCAATGTTGGCCATGGTGGCGTACCTAAGCACAGTGGTTCGATATCAGTGCTCTTAAGTCTTGCTAGTCGTGCCATCTTTCTCCTGGCTTCCAACCACCCGGCCTCGGACCAATCCATGCCAAGAGTGGGTAGCATCACAGAACATATCGAAATCCATGATTGTCAATCTCAGTCATATCCTGCATGCCCTTCTCAATCGCTTCCTTCTCCTGCCTAGCGCCCATCTGCAATCCAGCCGTCGCAGCTTCTCGGTCGCGCCGCTTGTTCACGCTCCACATGTAGGCGTACAGCACCATGACGAGAACAGTCTTGGCGCAGTAGCCGGTCAAGATTGCGATGTAGGCGGAGTGGTATCTGCTTGGCGTCAGTCGTTGTTTCTGGATGCTGATGTGCTGTGGCACGAGACCTACAGCGGTGCCTCCTTCTCTCTGAAGGTTTGTGGGCCTAGAAGGGGCACAGAATCAGCAGCTGGGCGCGAGGCAGGCTGCAGCCTTTGAAAGGGAGATGCTCCTACCAATGATGTTGCCCACACAGTACCTGCGAGTCGTCAGGATTTAAGACTACCTCGCGAAAGGCGTTACATACCCGACAAACACCACCGCCCCAGTGAGCTGCTTTTTGGTGTAGCCCGCCACGTTACTGCTGACCATCGTCAAGGACATTGCGATTCCCTATACGTTGTTGATCAATTACCGGTGCCGCGCACACAGGGAGAACTCATGTATATTCAACACAGACTGACACGAACAAAGCCAAAGCGCCACCAGTCTTCCCCACTTCGCTTGCGAGCTCAGTCCAACTAAAGCTCCGCCGGCTCCCACGCAGATGAGATTGCCGGCGATCATGACGATGCAGCGCATGTTGGGCCAGCGGGAGGCGACGTAGCCGCTGAGCAGGAGCGACACGATCTGGATGGCGTTGCCGGGCATCTGCATGTACTGTGTCTGCAGGGTGTCGAAGCCGAAGCCCTTGAGGATCAGCGACGTGAAGCTGGATTGCGCCGCGTTCGGGATCTGGGCGGCGATGGACATGAAGAAGAGGATCCACGTCCTTGTACAATCAGCAGGCGAACCGTGGGCATGTCAAAACTTACTTCGGGTCTTGTGCACACTGCCACATCTGGTACGTCTTCCAGTGGCTGTTCTTCACGCCTTGCCTGTTCGCAGCAACGCGCTCAACCGCGACCACCTTTACTCTGTCGTTCAGGAACCGAGCCGAGGAGGGTAAGTCCGGCATGAAGATCAGAAAGATGACGCCCCATGAGACGCTGATGGCGCCGAAGATGAGGAAGATGTATTGCCATTGCTGGAGACCGGTGGTGATATGACCGATAGCGTAGCTACGGCCTCCGAGTCAGCTGCGATTCTCTTTCGCTGGAGTTGAGAGAGGTGCTGTACCCGAGGAGGCCTCCGAAGATGCTCGCAAAGCCATTGGCTGGATGGCAGTCAGCCTCAGCCACTGGTTGATCGCATACCGAACGGTGGGATGAAGAGATACCGCAATAGTACAAGACCAATCGAATAGGCTGTTCCGCTCCCGTCCACCTGCGCGTCGATCAGTGACAAGACAAAGAGAACGGCACACGTCAGCACGAACTTACCACATCGACAATACAAGCACGAAACCAGGATTGACGACAGCTTCTGAAGCACCTAGCAAGAAGCGGTTGGCAGCAATGCCCGCAAAGCTCTTACAAGCCGGTGTTGTGATCACAAGGGTGCCCCATTCTGTGAGTGCCGTGAGTAAGGATCACGTTGCAGTGGCATGGTGCTTCCGTACTCAAGATAGTCCCCCCGATGAACTTGGCCGTGGGCAATCGCTGTAAAGCATAGCCGGCTGGATACTGAGCTATGAGGTAGCCACTTGGGAGCTCATCAGTCTCCGCTGTCCTGGCTGTAGACGAGGACGCTCTAACTCACAAGTAGAAGATGGAGCTGAGCCAAGCGTACTGCTGGCCGTGCAGATGGGTCCCTTTCTGAAGTCCGAACACGCTGGCGAAATTGATGCTGCTTTTGTCTAGGTACTGGTGTGCGTCAACGCAGAGCCAAGAGCAACAGCCTGTCAGGACGATGTACGTACTTGAAGCATGTATGTCAAGAAGAGCAACGGAATCAGGTGCAGGTCAATTCTGCGGAGGACCTTCGATGCTTCCCGGGGGTCCAGGGGGAGTGCTTCGTCCTGCTTGTACAATGCGTACGTTTCGTCCAGGCGCTCAGATGACGCCGGCGAGATGCCATGCTTGAGGTCCTGGCTTTCGACATCGCGACTTCCAACATCTCCAGTCTTCTCTTCCATGCTAGGTAGGCCGAAACAAATGAATTGCAAGTCTGATGACGAGAGGGTGAAGAGAATGGCGTGGTATTTCTGAGACACTCAAGGATTGGACCTACCTATCTGCTCCTTCGGGCTTGTTGCCATCGTGCCCGGCTGGCCGAGCGATGGAGATTGGATGATAGCATAAGGGATCACCATTGCCAAGTGCTTGCAAGCACGACATCAACGTGACCTGCCTATCTGATGGCTGTCGTCTCGGCGAAGGAGAGATGATGAGTGCCTAAGGCAGCACGGCAAGATCCGGGTACTCACCTGTACATACATGTGCATGTACTCGCTTCATACTTGGTCTATTACGCGCATCAAGCACTTCTGTTGGCAACTCGCCAGACGAGCCTTCTGACATTGTCAGCCGGACCACACCCTCGTAGGCAGCTCATAGAACTGTCCATGGACCATCATGGTCGATACGATGTACGACCCCGTCACCAGCATCCACCGACGGTGTCTGTACCATGCGGGCTATGGCTAGGCGCTGGTGGGATTCCGAGCACCAATGTTCCTGGAAACCAATGGGAATGGCATCGAGAAGGTCATCGCGTTGCGGTGGTCCGCTCCGATCGCAGCGACTGCACACCTCCGAGAATACCCGCCCGCAACAATTCTCCGGGTACACAATGTAGTGATCCTAGTTTGCCGCGATGCGCACGCACGCAATCACTCGTTGCCCTCAGTGAATCGTGTGGCGGCTGGTGCGAGCTGACCCTCAGATCTTCGCCCTCTCGCTGGAGACGGCGAACAGATTTCGGCCGTCTGCGTCAGCGTGGACCTTGCCCGCCCTTCCAATCTGCTCGGTCGTAGTGCTGCACAGCTCGTGGAGTGTGCGGTCGTCGGCATGATTTGCCAGGAAGCGATGCCCATTTGACCTCAGGCGGCCGACGATGTGCCCTCGCAGCGGGTTCCCATCCTTGGCGAATTCGACGGTATAGGTCTGATTTTCGTCAGCCAGTCATTAGGCAACGGAGAGAGGCGAGACGTACCTCGATCGTGGCGTCGCCGTCCGCCTTCTCCGCGATTGCAGGTGCTTGCACGTCCTCGATAGTCGCTGGCAAGGGGTTGTGGCCGGGATATGCCTGGTTGTCTCGCCTCGGAAGCGTGGAGAGGCAGAGAACATGCTGATAGGTCATCACACCACCATTCGCGAGAATGAGGCCGGTCTTGCCTTTGCCTTGGCGCAGCTGGCGCGTCATCTCCGTCAAGGCCTTACACATCGTGAGCACGGCGCCAGAAGCAAAAGCAGCGCGGTCACTTACATGCATGGAGTAGTTGTTGCCAGCCCCGCCGAATGAAGTCAGACCGCCCAAAAGCGTTATAGGCTTGGACGGGCTCACGCATGACAGGCCGAGATGATGGGACGCCATCTTCGGCACTACTGGAAAACAACTAACATCTTTGTGAGCATTCGATGTCGCTGACTTTGTCGGTAGCCAGCACTCACGAGTAGAAGTCGTACAGGTCAATGTCCTCCTTTGCAACGCCCGATGCCTTCAAGCCCGCATCCAACGAGCGTGATATGGCTGGGCTCCACCAGAAGTTGGGTCTTTGCCAGACTACACATAGTCAGTGTGTTCGTAGTCATGATCTGTACTCTATGCTCACAATCGTTGCTGTCGCTTGTGCCCGCACCGCCGAGAGCGTAGATCCAGCGTTCTTCGGGAATGCCGAGCTCTTTCGCATGCTCGACAGATGTGAGGATGCAAGCCGCCGCAAGGTTGACGGTATTGAACGCGTTCATGAGCAGGGGGTCTGTACAGCTTATCAGCAAAGCCACCAGCGCAGATAAGAGATGTGACATACAAGGAGTGCAGATCATGCGGTTCTTCTTGCTCACGGTCCCGATGCTCTCTGCCGTCTCAGCTTGTTTCCTGTAGCCCCACGCATTCTCGTTGTCTCCCGCCACGTCCGCGAACTCTGCGTACATTTGGGCCGACTCCGCATGGTTGTCCCGCACGCTTTGTCCGCGGAAAGCGCGGAACCCGCTCTCGAACAGCGGGTAGACTTGGATCGGGTTGCCGATCGAGTGCGTGGCACCGAGGTCTACGCCATCAGCAAGCGAGCGGGGAGCCGTCCAGGCGCCGGGCAACGCACTTGGTTTCAGCTCTCTGGTGGTGGGCGAGAAGACCGTGTTCACCTCTTCGGCCAAGGGGGTCCAATTCGGTGGCGGCAGACGCTTGGCTGCTGCGCATGCGGACACTGGTATTGTCAGACGGCGTCGCTCGGCGTTTAGAGGCGATGGAGCATACAGGAAGCCAACGCCTCCCCGCCTGTCAACAACGCAACATTGCTTTCTCCCTTCGAGATCCGCCTCGCTGCTTCGTCGAACAGCATGCCAGGAGTGTTGCCGCCATGGTCGCTGTAGTGCTTCCTCAGGGGATCGATGGCAAGTCGTTCGGCGATCAGACCTGGTAAATCGGGGTATGGCCATGTCCAGGTTCTGACAACGTCGAGGCTGTCGATCTCGGTCTGGAGAGCGGTCGCTGCGGATGGTGATAGGCCGGTGTCCCGAATGGCTTCTTGGATGGCGCCCAGCATGAGCTGGAGAGGCTCGATGGCATCTTCGACCTTCCTGGAGCGATTGACGACGTCTCCGACACCCACAACGATCGGCGTACGCCTTTGGACATCCATGCTCGTTTGCACGCAGTGGGTGTGTGTAAAGACCTCCCAGGCTCATCGTCCGCTTGAACACGAAGATACGAAAGTAGACGTTCGCGAGAGATGAGAGAGAAGCCTCGAAGCACCCACATGTACCGTGGTGTTGAAGGCGGAGTGATCTATGCCTCGGTACGAAAAGCAGTCAATAAGATCCTGGATGAACCCATGGTATTGCTGGTCGAGCGATACCGCGCACATGGCCCAGTGCTGGTGTGTACAGCATTCGAGCCCGGTTAGAGGGATTGTGGAGTCGAGTGGCCGGGCACCAAAGGACGAGGTTGTGTCTTAACGTAGATGAACACATGCACCCAGACGCGTTGCCGTCGGCCAATCTCCGGTCCTCGGGGAGACTGACGGTGCCGAGGACAACGCCAAGGCAAGATTCTCCCAACCTGCGTCCACATCCCGCCGAAACGATATCATCGTTAGGGCGACTGTGGTCCGAAGGGGCTGCTTTTCCAGTGTGCATGCTGGAATAGTTGCTATCAGTACCCATCAAGATTCGAAAGCTGACAGCATCTCATTCACTCTCATCAAAGCAGCAATGACGGACCTCAAGGATCTAACGACGGCGTCTCTCTTCAATTTGACAGGATGGGTCACGATTGTGACCGGAGGCGGCACTGGACTGGGCCTTATGACAGCCAAAGCACTCGCGGCCAATGGCTGTAAGGTCTACATCACCGGCCGCCGCATCAAGAAGCTCAAGGGAGCAGAACTGCAAGACTCGGCCAGTGGCGGCTCCATTACCGGCATCCAGATGGACATCACCGACAAGGAGAGCATCAAGGCTTGCATTAAAGAAGTCTCTTCCAAGGAGAAGTACGTCAATTTCCTAGTCAACAACGCCGGAGCGACGAGCGTCAACTACGGCGCCAGCGGACTCCCCACGGGCAGCGTCGCAGAGATCTCCGCGACGATGATGGACAACCAGACGTTCGACGATTGGCTGTCGATCTACAAGGTCAACGTTGCAAGCTACTACTTCGTCTCCGTTGGCTTCTTGCCTTTGCTGTGTGCGGCGCGAGACCATGGCTACGATCAGGCCGGCAGCATCCTCAACATCTCGTCCATCAGCGGCATCACCAAGGAGTCGCAGAATGGTCAATTCAGCTACAACGCCTCGAAAGCCGCCACCATCAGCCTGACCGAGCAACTGGCCGTCGATCTGAAGCGGCCGGAGCTGGAGGTCCGCGTGAACACGCTGGCGCCCGGATACTTCCCGTCGGAGATGACGCCGATCGACAAGGAAGATGGCGAGGCGAAAGAGCACTTCCGGCAGAAATGGGGCATTCCCTTTGGCAGGGCCGGCCATCCGCGGGATTATGCCCAGGCCGTGCTGAATTTCGCCGTGAATGGCTATGTAAGTTGTCGTGCGCAGTGGCCCGCAAACCTGCTTCGCAAGCACCGAGAGATCTTATGCTGACGATGGGGTTGGCTAGGTGACTGGGAGTACACTCGTAATCGACGGCGCATGGCTCTTGGCACACGCATAGATCTCGACTTGAGAGTGCAGGAGTACTTCGCGCTATATGGCGATGCCACAAAGCAGAATTGCCCCTACAGAGCGACCCAGGTCCCTCGACTCCGACGCTGATATGGGTTCCTCGTGTCGATGTTACCTTATATACATATGTATGTTGTCACTTGCGATCGATCCGGATCATCCCGCTTCCAAGCTTTTGCCCAGAAGGCTTGACACGCGAAGCTTCGATGTTAAGCAAACTCTCTTCACTGCACGTTCGCCATCTTGAACTCATATATCATACGCCCTGGCTCCCTCTACGCGCCAACTAGCGACACCGATCTTGCCCGGTGCCCAAGCGGTAGCTCATCACGGCATTGTGCCGAAGGCGTATCGTTGTGCTTTGCTTCACGCCATTGACACAAACCGAGCCTTCAAATCTACGCATGCTCATCCCGTCGAGGTATGGATGTTGATGCTGATCATGACCGTTTGACTCGAGTGGGCATATAGTACTGCAACCCACCAGAACCACGCCACCTGCCGTGTGCTGCCAGTGACGTAGGTGGGGACGCCGCAAACAAGTCTAGCCCTTGCACCATTGCTTGACCGCATCCCCAACTGCTCCACTGTCTGCCCCTTCCTTTACCATACACCCACCCACCGAGCCTCCAGCAACCCACAATCCTCGAGAAGTACGCTTGCAAGGCAACGACAATGGATCAGGACAACAACGAGTACGACCAGTCGGCTGCACAGGATGCAGGCCGTGCGGCTGGCCGCGCTGGTCAGTCCATTCGAGAGCTCTTGTGCCCAGCACACCTCAAGCGCAACACTGACCCACCGCGTAGAGGCGACTACAACGATGCACGCCAGGATGTGAACCGAGACGAGCAGTGAGTCGGAGCATTCGCTGCATCCTGAGCCTGGGCTGACTGCCATGGCTCTCCAGATCCGTTGAGAACATTCCGGGGTAAGAGCGTGATCATTCGTATAATCCAAGGACACTCGACTGACCGCGTCTGGCTGGGTATAGCGATGTTGGCCGGGATGCCGAGCAAGGCTTCAACAGTGCCGAGCAGGACGTGGAGAATGCCCCAAGCGACGTCGGGTGAGGAGCCCAGCGCTGGTATCCCAGAGAATTGAAAAATTGATGTTGAAGCAGAGGTGCCGTGAAGGGTGCAGCTGACTGGATCGGCTCGAAGTTCGGAGGTGCCGAGAGCGATGTCAATCGTGGGTGCCTTGACTAATCAGGGGGTGCACGTTGAATGAGACCGCTGACAACGTATAGGTGCTGAGGGCGATGTATCGAGCTTCGACAACCGTCAGTCCAGCCGTGACATCGTCGACTTCTCCATGGGAGCTGTACTAACTCCAGCAGGGGCCGAGGGCAATGTGCAGAACTTTGACAACAGTGTCGACCAGTCGTACAACCAGGGTGAACAGCAAGGCGAGCAGCAAGGTAGGCCGGCATCCTTCACGATGATTCCATACAATTTACTGACTGCTGCAGGTGGCTGGTGAGATCCGATCCCAGTGGCACTGTAGCATGAAGCCAGCCGTTGCCAGCGATCAGGCCGGAAATCGTCGGCGAGAGGAGAGTCTGCAGCAATGTAGACAAATCCTTTCCACATGAGCTGAAATGTCGCCCGATGTCGAGACGCCAATGCAGTGGCCACTCTACCACGGCTCAGCCTTGCCTTCGTCGTCGATGATCTTGCCGTGCACACGGTCCTTGGGATCGACCGCCGCGCGTACGAGGGCCACCGCACCTTGTCGCGGGTCCCTGAAGCCATGGAACCCATTGAGATTCGTACCTAGACACGGTAGTCAGTATATGCGACGAACAAACCCCGCCATTGCGACCATCAACATACCGCAGTATCCCGGGTCACTCGCCGAGACTACAAAGCCTTCCTTCTCCAAGACCTGGGCGTAGTGAAGCTGCGGCAAACAATGTAGTTAGCTCCTTGCAGGGGTTTACTTGAGTGTCGTCAACCGGTGGTGCTCACCATAATCATACTCATAGCCGTCTTGGTACTCCGGTAGATCACGTAGTCCCTCGCTGGGTACGCCCCGTCACCCACCGCCCACGTCAGCGACGCCAACCCGGAGCTCGTGAAGGCGATCCGCTTCCCGCCCTGCAATGTCGACCTCCTCAGCAGCGGCAGGAAGACATCCGTCGTCACCACCGCGCCAAACAGATTCGTGTCGTATTGACTCCGGTACAGCTCCCTCAGACTCGGGCCCGTGCCGTCCTCGCTCGCGGCCTGCGCGCTGGCGATGCCGGCGTTGTTCATAAGGATGTCGAGGCGGCCGTGGGAGTCCTGCACGCTCTTCGCGGCCGCCTTGATGGAGTCATCGGACGTGACGTCGATCTGAATCGGTTCCAGGCTGTCCTTGCTGACTTTGACGGAATCATCGGCGACCAGAGTCTCGATGGCTTTGTGGGCTTTGCTCAGGTCGCGGGAGCCGAGCAGGACGTGGTAGCCGGTCGAGGCCATTTGCTGGGCTGCATAGTAGCCTAGGCCTTGGTTGGCGCCGGTGATGAGGACGATTGGCTTGTCACTGCTGCCGTTGGATGATGAGGCCATGATGGGTAGTCGAGATGAAGTGGGTCTGGTTTGATGGGCTTGAGGCGAAGATCGATGGGAAGCAGAAACCGAGAAAGAGACAGACTGCTCGTACTTATACAGGCTCGACGTCTCTGTGCAGGTGACTACTCTGGGCGGAATAGGCAGTCACTGCTGCACCACAAAGTTCTGATCTACGTGGTGTCCACCAACCATGTCTGTACATTGCGGGCAACGGTAACTCCGTCTCCGGCTGGTGGGAGGAATTAAGACATCATCGTAACAGCGGTAAGGTGGAGACTCCGCGGCGACATCGTGAAGCTCGATACCATGCCACTGAAACCAAATGTGGACGACGAGATGAGTGAGAGGCGGGTTCGCGAGAATCTCACCCTGTCGAAATGCACGGACCACATCATCGAGCCCTCCACTGTACGCAGGCAGCTGTGTGCATGATGGTGGTGAGAGCCGGTCACTCAGAGACCGCACCTTGGGCGTGTTGGATCGAGGGAAGGGTGTACATATACATAAGCCGAGGTTCCAGCACCGCCACTCACCCATATGGTCCTGGTGGTGACTGCAGTCCCTTTATCTATACATGCGTCCCAAACGCCGCCCATGCACCATCTACATCACACATACATCGCCCGCTGCTGGCCCAGACGTCCACTCCCGGCACCACCCTGACAGGCGCATCCCCTCTAGCCCCTTAGTCCGTCGTCGCCGGGCTGTAGGGGATGCTCGTCGAACCAGCGCAACAGCTTCTGATACACCAACAGCATCGTCCCGCTCTGCACGCTCGTCCACACGGCTCTGGGCCCCACGCCGCGGAACCAACCCGCCAGGCCTTCGGTGCGGTAGATTATGCGCAGAGCCTTGACGACGGACTCCGTGTCCAGGGGTACTTGACCGTGGTGCTTGAGTGCTGTAGCAGGGCCGGATGTTGAGATGGGCCGGAGACCGGGTTTGGGGTTGGGTGTTGGCGAAGAGGGTCTCTGCGGTGAAGAGGGCAGGACGGCGGAGATTGCGGACGCGACAGGTCTAGAGGCCGCGCCGCCTGCTTTGGCAGCAGCTTTCTTGGCAATCCTCGTTTCCCGTGCTTTGGCTGCGACTTCGGGATCCAGCTCGGTCTGGATACGCGTCTTCACCACATCCATGGGGCAGGTCAGGACTCCTGCCATCCCGCCTGCGCTGGCGCCGGTCAAGATCTCGAGTGTAAGTCCGATGTCCTTCCCGGGCCCGGTCCATTGTTTCGCCCATTTCTGCTCCTGCTCGTAGAATGCGAATTGCAGTGCCGAGAAAGGCAGATCACGGAACAGTGTCGCCTTGTAGCCTGAGAACAACTCCGCGACGCCTTCCGTGCGTACGATGGTACGAATAGCGCCCATTGCGGAGCGATAGTTGTAGCCTGATGTGAAGTACGGGTTATTCCACCGGCCCTGCAGCTGCAATCTCGTCTTGAGAACCTCCGTCGGCACGTACAGCGGGCTCGCCGCGAGGTCGCTGCCGAACCCAGCCATCAGGTATGCCAGACCCGGTGTCACGCCCGCATCGATCATCTGCCGCTTGCTCCACTCGTAGCACCCGAAGAAGATCAGCGTGCCCCCGAATGAGCCGAGGAACGCGGGAGCCACCCCTCCATAGAGCCCGCGCGAGATGCCCTCTTGCCGGAAGATGGTGGTGTAGGTGTTGTACATGCTGGTGTACTTGGGCGGCATGTGCGGGTCGCCCTGCTGGCGCGTCTTGACGGTGTCGAGGGAGTGCATGAGCATATCGCCAGTGGTGCCGCCGAGACCACCCGCGAGCATGGCGTGCAAGTAGGGCGGTCGATAGGCCTCATCGTCGCCAAACACGTCCTCCATCCCCCGTGAGTCCTGCATCAGGGTATTCGGTTGAAGCTCTTCTTGCGGCCGTCGCGCCACCGGGACATCGCTTGCTGTGCTCGGCCCCTCCCGGCCATGGTCGATGTAATTCAGGGCGAGGCCGTTGCCGTGTTGTGCAGGCGGGAAGAAGTAGTCAGCCACTCGGGCTAGTACCATGGAGGAGGTCGTGTGCCCGCCAGCCGCATGTGTCGCGCGTTGGTGGTCAGAGTGTTGATTGGCTGGTGTAGTCTGCGCGAGGTGATGATGGGCTGTTGATACGGGATGCGAGCGAGCCGGGCTGGAATCTGTATGTCGTGTTCATCATCCCCAAAACCTCAACTCCTCCGGCGGCTCGGAGAGAACAAACTCCGAGGCCGATGACCGCATGTCGTCCAAGCTTGAGGCTGACGGGAACTGCCGGCTGCTAGCAACGGTTTGTTGACAGGCATCGCGCTCAATAGACCATGTCGGAGACATCACGCGTCGCATACTCACGACAGAGGCTATATCGCATCTACATGGTCTCGTTCGAATCGCATCATCTACGCGACCATCATCGTACTGGTCTCATCTTGATCGCACGGGACTTGCGACTGCAACCAATACCACGCCGAGTCCCCCACCATGTCAACGTCCTGGCTTCACAAGCAGCGGAAGCAGGCACTGGTCGATCTATCGTATGAAGCCGGCCTGACGCAGTAGGTTGCGCGCTTGCACGGACCGTCTACTGTCGCTTACAACCAGCAGAAAGGACGATGCGCGCAAGGACGAGCTCGTGGAAGCATTAGACGACTACCTCCAACAGAACGCGACTAGGCTGTCGCGTAACATGGCTTTCCAGCCATACTACGGCTCCGGCGCTCGACAGACACCTGGCAAAGCGCGTTCGACTAGCACTGCGGGTGGCATCACGTCAGATGATGGTGAGGTGAAGAGTGTCGTCAAGGGCCGAGGGAGACGATCAACCCAAGTCAAGCAGGAGCTCGCGTATGTCAAGCTCATCTGATTAGGAGCCTGCGGCTAACGGACTCCCAGCTCGGACATCGGCGCATCATCACCAGCAGGACCGAGTCGCCAGCTCCTGCCGACATCACCCCCAACCACCGCTCTCACAACCCGAACACCAGGCCGGCCCCGCAAGTCCACCGCCGCGCAACTCCCACCCTCACCCGCGGACGTCGCCAATCTAGCCGAGTTCGAATCCACCCAACTCTACGCCGGCCTCGGTGACCTCTACACCGCCTCCGGCATCCCAGACTCCATCGCCACCGTCCGCGAGACCTGCTCCTCCGTCACCGGCGTGCAGCTCTTCTTCCAAGTCATCGAAGCCACGGGTCTGCAACGCGCCACCCTCCCCTGGCTCTGGGTCTTCGACATCAAACTCGGCCGCGGCCTCTGGGCCCCCATCGTGCCGGTCTACTACCCGGACCTCTTCGCCCTCCTCACCAACTCCTTCTGGCTGCCCGCTTTGCTGTACCTGTCCACCGCCATCTTCGTCCCCGCGGTCTTCGCCTACTTCTTCAACCTCAGCACGCGCTCCGTGCTCCGGCGCAATGGGACGCGGGTCAGCGTCGCGCGATACACCTTTGACCCGTTGATGTTCAGTGTCGTCAAGGCGCTGTGCACGTATATCGTATACGCGCGTTATCTGGGCGCGGCGGTGTTATGGGATGACCGGGTGGTGACGACGATCAATGAGAGTATGTTTGGCGGGTATCAGGGCGTTTTGATCGGGTGCTATGTGGTAATTCTGGCGGCGTTGTATGAGGCTGCGCAACGGAAGTCGTGAGATTGACTTGCGGGCCGGGATCTGAAGGGACTTGCTCTCGAGTGGGTCCATGGGGACATGGCGGCGTTTCTGGGCGGGCATGAGGGGGATGTGGTTGATGAGTGTACGACCTCGGCGCGACTGATGTCGGTGCGAACCTGTACGATGGGGCCTACGTTGTGCTGCTTTCAGATGGCAGTGTCATGGGACACCGCTGAGGCAGATGAGAGCGGGCGGCGTGAGTGGGTCATTCCTCTGTCGAGTCAACAAGTCGACGACCTTCGTTTCGTGGAAATGCCATTGCTTCTTCACCCTCTGTGCTGACCGCCATCTCTAGACCCAGGTCTCCATGATGGAGATGATGCAATCACGCTGACCTCGATCCGCAGCGCCGTTAGATAACGACCACGGT
Source organism: Teratosphaeriaceae sp. CCFEE 6253 (assembly GCA_033119285.1). Taxonomy (NCBI): domain Eukaryota; kingdom Fungi; phylum Ascomycota; class Dothideomycetes; order Mycosphaerellales; family Teratosphaeriaceae; species Teratosphaeriaceae sp. CCFEE 6253. The sequence continues at coordinate 16,456 of JAWDJV010009435.1, forward strand.
GGGCCCTTCACGCCCCCATCTTCTGCTCCGCATACAACAAACCATCGCACCAGCTCGGCCTGTTCACATTGTATATCTGCACCGCCGGCTTACAGCTCTCGATCGCGTCCGCGTCGTCCAGCGTACCTACAACCACCTCCTGATCAACACGAGGCACCAACACGACGGAGCTTCATTGAGGGAGCATGCGTACCCGACTTGAAGATCACCATCCCCGGCAGCGCCTCCGCATCAACCGTCATGATGCACCCGCACGTGGCGCAGCTGTCGTAGGTCACGCCTTTCCCCGAGTCGCCTTTGCGTTGCCAATTGGACATTGTGCCGGAGGACTTCTTGTACTGCCGGAACAATTAGTTGAGGATGTTCTGCTCCAGGGGCGTTAGAGGGTCATGGCAAGGACGTACTTGATCGGCGGTGACGAGGACATTGGTGCTGCCGTTCAGCCCGGCGTTTTTGTGGCAGGGCTTGCAGTGGCAGACGGCCTGCGATGGTCAGTCATTTGGGCCAGAATTGACAGTGGTATCCATTGACTGCCTCACAGTTGCCAAGGGTTCGCCGGAGTACTCGTGCTGGTACTCGCCGCACATGCAGCTTCCCTTCGGCATGGTGGTGCGTCGAACTCGGCGGGTGTATCAACGATCGAATTGGATGGATCGGTCCTCACCTGGCGTCGCAGCTGATCCTCCTATATACTGTATGGGTGTGGTCTACATCCTTCATGCTATTATGAGACGGGCAGTGGCAAAGCCGAGGAAGTGGAGCGGTGATAAATTGGAGCTCCCAAATGGAACCTCGGTGCGTGGTTTCTTGTGGCCTCGATTTGGTCCACTACTACATGCACATGTAGTAAGAACTGTCACGAGCTGACTCCCACTGCAACCCGGTATAGGACATTCTGAAGTCAGCAATTCATCGGCCTCCGCATCGTAGCCGTCGACACGCGTACGGCTGCAGTGGAAAGATCCGGCCCACGGACGGACAAGGCTACCCAACGAAGCGGGTGGACTGTCTACGGGCCTTGCGCTTTGACGTACCACGCTCCCCGTTGAGACAGTAGTGCGCGTGCAGTCCTCAGCACCCGAGGTCGTTGTGCTGTCGCTGACACCAGACGAACGAGTGGCCCGGAGGCTCAGCCTCAGCTGCGCATCGCGCTACTACTGACACTGGACTATCCCCTGATGGTCCCATACATGTCTAGATGTAGTCCCCAACTGGCCCTTGTTCCCCCGAAACGCCTGCGCTAGAACGCTTCACAACGCCCAAGAGCGGTCCCACATCACGATGCAGCATGCTCTCACCTCCACGTTTCGTGCACGTTCCCGATCGGACTGCCCCGACCGTCACGCATCTCCGCCTGGGACCCACCGACCGATGCATCCGCCGTCGACAGATGCTGGATACCGCTCACGAGCCCCGGACTCGTACCATTCGCCGCGGCGGACGACGACGCCCCGCCCGACACCGCGCCGGCCCCTTGCTCCGCCCCATCGCCATGCGGCTCGTGGTACGCCTTCACCCCCTCAATCTCATCCGGAACACGATGCAGACTCCCGTCCGGCGAGCCCTCCACACTGCTCGCCCGACTGACCCCGGCGCTCGCCGCATCCGGGGCCCGCAGGCCCAGCCGCTTCTCCAAATGCTGCCCCCCGCCCTCCGCGGACGTTTCGCTCGCCGCAGCCCGCATCTGTCGCACCGGGCCCTCCCCCGCCGCGGGCTCCCCAACCACCTCCCCCGTCCCAACTTGCCCTACCTCCTCCACGCTCTTCCACACCACAGCCACGCGATCAAACGCCTTGGTCCCCTTGCGGAAACTCCCCTTGATCCCATCCATGGCCTCCCACTCAATCTCAAACACCCCCGACGTGTCCGCGCGCCCGGCCTGCTCGGCCCCGCGGCCCTCGAAGAAGGCGTTGAACCAGACGTGCGCGACGGCGCTGACCATGGTGAAGCCGCCGTACTTGCTCTGGTTGCGCCGCTCGAAGTCCAGGTTCACGTCGTTGGTCGGGAGGATGATGGGGGTGGAGGGGCGGAAGACGACGTCGCCGCCGGAGAGGAGGGCGTCGGAGAGGGCGCGGTCGATGGTCGGTTTGGCGTCGTCGTTGTCGTCCCCGATGGTGCCGTCGAGATTGGACGGGGCGTTTGAGGAGGTGGAGGAGGTGGTGTTCTCGCGCTTCTTGTTCTTGCCCATCGCTTCCAGCGCCGCGTCCGCGAAGCCCGTCTCCCGCCGGATGCCACCGCGCACAATCTCCCGCTCGTGCCGGCCAAACGTGTGGAAGGTCTTGATCACCTTCCCCTCGTCCACGTACCCCTCCACGCTGAGCTTCACCCCGTTCCGCAGCCCCCAGACGTGCACCTCCAGGATCTCCACGCCGCGCTCCACGTACGGCTTCCCGCCGCGCGTCCACCGCTCCACGTAGCCGATCGTGCGCCGCTGGCTGGGGATGCTGATGCCCACGCCGAACCCGGGCCGCATGCGCCTGTCCGTGAAGCGCTGCATCGCGGCCTCGGGCGACCAGCCTTCCTCGCTGATCAGGTAGCTGCACGCCACCGTCCCGCTCCGCCCCTTGCCAGCTTTACAATGCACCACCGCCACTCGGCCCTCCTTCTCCGTGAGCCAGTCCCGCATACTGCCCATGATCAGGGGCACGAGCGCAAAGGGCGGCGGGTGGTGGTCCGGCCACGGGTAGTGCCGCACGCGGCCGTAGACGTGCTCGTCCGCGTACCCGGTCCCCTCGGCACGGAACTCCCAGATGGCCCAGTCGGCGCCGTGTTTGGCGTCGAGGTACTTGACCAGGTGGGTGAGGGGGGTGCGGTAGGCCACTTGCGGGTAGCTGGAGCCGGGGCCCGAGGTCGCGATGATGGTGTCGGTCACGTAGCAGAGGTCCAGGTCGGCTTCGGGGTGGCGGACGCGGGGGGAGGCGACGAGTTGGCGGAGGAGGGAGGCCATGGTGGGGGTGGGGGAGAGGAGGGTGGGGATGGGGTTGGCAGCGTGTTAGCTGGGCGTGGTGTGCTTCATGTCGTCTGCTCCTTCCCTCTTTCCATCCATCGTTTTGGCAGATTCAAAAGCGCATTTTATGTTGCAAAGATTTGGAAGGGTAAGATGGAGGGTTTGGATGACGTTGGCTTGGCGCTCCTGCTCGCGTCCCGCGTCTGTGCCATCGACAACACGAACCGATCAACATCAACCTGCTCCCGTAAAGCCTTCACACACACATGACGATGACAGGCGTTGGACAGCCTGCTCTCATCAAAGTCGCCCGAATTTCGTTGATCGACGGGGATTTGGCCCCTACACATCCTCCCCACTCACCCTCAATTCGAGCCCCAAATCGGTATGATCGGTCACCATGTCCCCCTTCTTCACCTGCTCCTCGTTCCACTCCTCAATCACTTTGGCCGTCACCTTGAAGCCCTCCATGCCCGCCGGCATCCCGCAGTAGCAGGCCGCCTGCATGATGACCTCGCCAATCTCCAGCTCCGTCGCGCCGTTGGTCAGCGCCCCGCGGGTGTGCACGGCGAGTTCCGCGCTGCGGTTCAGGGCGCAGAGCATGGCGAGGTTGAGCAGGCTGCGCGTCTTCAGCTCCAGCCCGGGGCGGGTCCAGATGCTGCCCCAGCACGCCTCGCTGACGAACTGCACACCGTATGTCAGCGGGCAATGATGGATGCGGTGGGGCGGGGAGTGGGCGGCGGGATGTCAGCGGCGGAGGGGTGGAGGGGTGGAGGGGGGCGGAGACGGCGGGCGGGATGAACGACGACGACGGACCTCCTGCATGCGCCGCGAGTAGTCGTTGTCGGCGGCCTTCAACGCGCGGTCGACGTACTCCTTCCCGGCGACCTGGTAGCGCATCTTGATGCCCTCATTGTAGAGCACCTCGTGCGCCTTCTTGATCTCCTCGGGGCTGTAGTCGGCCACCATCTTGACTCGTTATACTGGGCTATGAGAAGGCTGATTGGGATGGGACAGGTGGATGGGAGAGTCCATGCCCGCTCCCGAAAGGAAGGGATAATTTGTCCATGATCCCTCCTCACAGCTGATCTGATCTAGAGCGGATCGACGCGTGGGCCAGCGCGTCCCGACTCGTCCGCGACACCAGCACCTCTCTGCCTCTGCAGAGCTGCATGTGCTCTGTTGCTCGAGCTCTACACCTTAGCCCCATCCATCACCCAGAGTTGCTTTGCGGGGTAGACCTACCTTACCCCGACGACACTACTCACTTACAGCCGGGCCAGCAGACCTATTGCCGAAGCAGGCGTGTGGGGTTGCGGAGAGTTCAATATGAGCGGAGATCGACATCAAAGACGCTTCCCAGCGACAGCGCACAACCGAGACCCATGACTCTGGAACCCTGATCGAGCCTGACACAACACCGCTGGAGTCCCGGCCGACCGACCCGATATGGCGGCCAAACCTGCCTCCGTCCTCCCGCCCGCGCGACCAGACCAGAAGTATGTCGCCGTCTCCCCCCTCGCCGGCGGCTTCATCACCCTCGCCGACCACTTCTTCGTCTCCCCCGCCACCCCGGACGCCCGCCGCACCGTCCCCTCCCTCGCCTTCCTCATCACGCACCCCGGATCCCCCCTCTACAACGCCGACCCCGCCCGCCCCTTCCACCTGATGTTCGACCTCGGCCTCCGCAAGTCCCGCGAGCGCTACCCGCCCGTCCTGCAGACGCACATCGACAACCGCGCGCCGCACTCCCTCGCTCCCGGAGTAGCCACGCAGTTGCGCGAGGGGGGTCTGGATCCGGGGGAGGTGGACCTCGTGTTGCTGTCGCACGTGCACTACGATCACCACGGCGATCCCGAGGACTACCCCAACGCGCGGTTCGTGGTGGGGAGCGGCGCGCTGGACGTGCTGGAGCGTGGGCTCGGCGCGATCGCGTCGCATCAGCATTTCGTCCCTGGCACGCTGCCCGCGGACCGCGCGAGCGAGCTGTCGGATCCCGCAGCTGTGGGGGAGGCGAATGAATGGAAGCCCCTGGGCCCGTTCCCCGCGACGCTGGATCTGTTCGGGGATGGCTCGGTGTATGTCGTGGATACGCCGGGGCATCTACCTGGGCACGTGAACCTGCTGTGTCGGATGCGGGAGCGATGGGTGATGCTGTGCGGGGACGCGTTTCATGATCGCCGGTTGTTGACGGGTGAGAAGGGGGTGGGGACGTGGGAGGGGCCGCAGGGGATGTTGTGTATCCACCTTGATAAGGAGGGGGCGGAGGATAGTATTAGACGGCTGCAGAAATTTCAGGAATTGGCTGGAGATGAGGTGGAGTTGATCGCCGCGCACGAGGAGGTGTGGTGGGAGCGGAATCAGCGGTTCGCGTTTCCTGCTAAGCTTTGAGCGTGCTCGCGAGCGCTCTCTAATCGGGACATTGGCCTGGCTCATCTGACCTCTCCATCTCTGTTCTCCGCGCGTACGCACTTTGGCACTGCACAACCGCCCCCGCCCCACCCCTGCCAGCCTGCATCCAACGTGCCTCCCTCTCACCCGACTAACGCCGCCTTGCCCCCCCCATACTTCCCCTGCGGCCCATCCAGATGCGCATCCAGCACCGCGCACCGCCCCCCCTTCACCGCCTCGACCGCTTCCGGCAGCAAGCGCGCCAGCTCCTCCACCGTCCCCGCCGACGCGGCCCAGCACTCGCCCCCCGACGCCGCCTTGGCGATGCCGCTGTAGTCCGGCGTGGGCGCGAAGGAGATGTTGAGCGCCGCGTTGTCCACTTTACTGCCCAGGCCGGTCGGGTGCACGAGCTGGAGGGATTTGCGGGGGGCGTTCCATCCTGCCAATCATGTCAGCATCATCCCGCAGTTGAGGTGTATGTCACGAGAGGGACAAACCTTGATTGTTTAACACGATAACCAGCACAGGAATCCCATACCGCTGCGCAATCCAGTACACGCTCCCCGGCACCGAAAACAGAAACGTCCCGTCCCCCACAATCTGACACACGAACCGCCCCCGGTTCTTCCCCCCGGCCTCAAAGTCCGTCGCGAGTTTGATCCCCAGCGCGCCGCCCCCGGACCACCCCAGCCCGCCCCCGCCGCAGTTGATCCAGGACCCGGGTAGCGTGGCCTGGATCTGGTCCGCCACGAAGGCGGTATTGGTCACGGCCTCGATGGCGAAGAGGGAGTCGCGCGGGACGGCCTTGCGGACCTCGGAGATGAGGTACGAGCACCCGAAGGTCCCGTCGTCGGCGGGTTTCGTGAGGGAGGCGATGGTGGCGAGTTTCTCCTTGTGCGCTTTCTGTAGCGCCGTCCACCGCTTGTCGATCGCTTCCCCCGTGAGCTTGTCCTGGTGGTTCACGCGGACGTGCGCCGTGAGCTGCGTCACGACCGTCTCGGCATCCGCGCGGTAGCGTGCCAGCGCGTTGACGTAGAAGACGGGCATCTGCTGCTTCAGCGGGTCGACGTCGATGTGGATCACCTTCGCGCCGTCCTGCGGTTTACACTGCGTCGGGATCCAGGGCACGTCGACGTCGACGAGGAGGATGACGTCGGCGGTCTTGATCGCGTCCTCGACGCCGTAGCGCAAGCCGAGCCAGGCCGGGTGGTCGGCGGGGAAGCACATGTCGCTGCCGCCCGTGTCCAGCACGCGGAGACCCCTGACTGTGTCCGCCAGCTCGACGAGTGCACCGGGGACTTTGTGGTTCCGGCCGCTGTAGCCCGTGATGAGCAACGGGCTCTCCGCCCCGACCAGCGTGTCGGCCACGAAATCCAGCTGCTTCGCCGTCAACCCGCCCAACTCCACCGGACCCCAGACCTTCTGATCCAGCGCATACGGCTCAATGTCCTCCTCCATCGCCTCCCTCGCGCCCTGCAAGTATACCGGGCCTCTTGGCTCACTGGTCGCGAAACTCAGCGCGCGATTGACGAGCTGCTTCACGTTCGCGCCGCGCTTGATCTCCCCGGCGTACCGGCAGTACTGCGCCACGATGCTCTTCTGGTCCGGCACGTCCTGGATCCAGTGGATGTACTCCGTCCGGCTGCCCCGGTACTCGCCCTCGATCGTATACGGGCTCAGCCCCGCGAAGATGAGCACGGGCGCCCGCCCGCAGCTCGCATTGTGGACTGCTGCTCCCAAGCCCTGCGTCCCGACGTCGACGTGCACGATGACGCACTGCGGTTTGTTGGTCAGGCGGGCGTAGCCGTCGGCCATGGAGAGGGCGACCATTTCGTTCGGGCAGGTGATGATGCGGGGGAAGTGGTCGGGCTGCTCGGTCTGGCCCTTGACGATGGCCTCGATGATGGAGGGGTGGTCGGAGCCCAGGTTGACGAAGCAGTGGGTGACGCCGGCCTGGGGGCGGACATGTTAGCTGGGGAGGGACAGGGTGTGGAGGGGGGCAAGGGGCAGGGACGCACATCCCACAGCGCCTCGAAGAAGGCGAAGGAGGCCGTATACATCTTGTCCGCTGTCGTAGGCGACGGCCTCGTTCGACGGTTGTTCGTTGCTGGCCGGTTGTATTGGAGTAGGAGGAGAAGGAGAAGGAGAAGGAGGCGTGGGAGAGGAGAAGTATGAAAAGGGTGTAAAGGTATCACTTGGTCAATCCTTACCTCGATCAGCCTTCGACGCGAAGATACCGCGACTCGTGCCCCGGCATCTGCTTCGGTCCAGCGATGATGTTGTTCCGAATCGTGGAGCTCATCCCCGAGCGGTGTTTGTGGGGTCGATGAGGGGTGAAGACCGCGGAAAGCCTGCGCCGTCCGGCTTCGGCGACCAGCTGCGTGCCTGCCAAGTCGACTCGCGGAGCCGCTTCACTCATGGCGCTATACTGTTATTGGCGGACCAACGCCAGCCGTACAACCTATCCAGGGATTATGTTGCTCCCCCCTCACGAGTAATCAAACCTCTCCGGGAACCACACCGGCGCTCCCAGCGTCCACCCGAAGATCCCGTAGCACACCCACGCGCTCACAATCTTGACCCAGCTCGCCCAATACGTGCGACCCACGGGCACGAAGTCCCCCAGCTCTCTCCCCCGATCACTACCGACATTCTGCGTCAGCAGCGTCGCCACCCACGCCGTCGCCAGCATGAAGATGACGTGGAAGAGGGCATAGTTGTACTGCGTGCCGTGCTTCTCGTCGTCGTTCTTGTGCTTGCCCGTCTTCCCGTCCTCGTCGTCCGAGTCGTCGTCGTCGTCGTCCAGGGCGGAGGCGGGGAGCACGCCTTCTTGCACCGCGCGCCGCAGGGCTTCGTTGCGCAGCGCCTTGCGAGATTCGGGCTGCGTGTCCACCATCCCGTGGCTGCCGGCTTCCTCGGTCTCGACGGGGCTGTAGGCGGCGGGTTTGCTGCTGCCCAGCGCGAGGCCGTAGGTGGCCGCGCGCGTGGTGGTGTAAGCGCAGGTGACGAAGGTCACGACCGCGCCGATGATGGTGCTGGCGGTGCGGGTCCCTGTGGCGCGAACCAGCGGATTGCACTGCTGGTCATCTGGCTCCATGGCCACGGCGGAGAAGGTCAGGTAGGTGCAATAGATTGCCACGGTGGCGGCTTGGGCGAGGCCGGCGCGCGGGTTGGAGGCTTGGATGGAGGGGTGCACGGACATGGCGCTGATGCCGAGGAGTAGGACGAGGTTGACCTGCACATCTCACATCAGCTGCTGCGACGTAGAAGTAGGTGTCGTGGGTGGGCTTGGGGCTTACCGTGATGGCCGCCTGGTTCATCGAGCACCCCGAGTGCGCGAAGAAGATGTACATGACGATCGTCAACGCGATCGCGCCCAAGTACATCCCCAGTGTCGCGCCAATCAGGATCCCGCGCCACAAGCCCGAATCCGTGTCCTCGATCTTCTCGATACAGTACTCGGCGAACGTATGCGCCAGGTCGACCAGCAACACCAGTCCCAGTAGCAAGAACAGTACCGCGCCCACCAGCGCGACATAATTGCCCCAAACCTCGAAGAACCGATTCGGAATGAGGAAGCTCCCCACAATCAAGCCCAACCAAGCCAGTATCTTAGGCCCCCAGAACCCATTCTGGATCGGCGCCCGCTTGTCCCGGCTATTATTCACCCCCAACAGCAGGACAGCCAGCAAGAAATGGAACACGCCCAGCGCGAAGTTGACGCGGTGCACGGCCGCGAAGCCAAAGCACGACTTGCCGGCGCAGTCGACGGTGACGTAGTCGAGCAGGATCCCTTGCAGCTTCTTGGTGGCCCAGGAGGTGAGCATGAGCCAGGAGAGGAGGGAGTTGAGGAGGAGGATGAGGGCGTAGGCGATGCGGGTCAGGATGCTGTTCTGGCAGTTGCCGCAGGCGGAGCCTGTCATTCCATTAGTTGCACGGCGTCATAGAGTGGTGGCTGGGCGGAGTAGACGGACAGACTGCTGAGCAGGTGGCCGCGCCGCAGCAGGAGGCGACGACGGAGAGGAGCTGCGAGAGCGATCAGTATGCGATGGTGGGAGGAGGGTGGAAGGAGTGCGTACGGTGCCCATGCTGGGGATCGCCAGCAGCGGCAGCGACAGTAGTGCGCCCATCTCGGCGGCGCTGTGATGAGCGTTGATGTCGATGTTGATGTGGTGATGGCGGCGACGATGTTGGAGCCTCCATGGACAGCCATGACGCAGGCACAGTCACGTGCGGTGATGCTGACTCGGGTCGGCAGCTGCTTCTCCGGATCGGCGTGCGGCAGTGCGGCATTGGCTTCCCACATCTCATCACCGCGTCACCCCAACGGAGCGACAAGATAGGCGGGATGATAGACGAAACACCTCCCGTCAACATGGATCCGTACCACACCTTCCACCGCTACGACTCAACTTGAGCACTCACTGGACAACATGCGCCGGTCGCCTGTTCATCTGCCATAACCACCTCCTACTGCGCAGCCTCCTTCGCGTCCTGGATACAGCCGTTTGCGCCTTGCACCATATGTGATCTGCCCACCACCGACAGCCTCGCGATCACGACACCCTCCTCCCCTCCCCCACATCGTCCATCATGCGCCAACCCGCGCCCAACCCCGAGTCCGCCCACCGCACCCTCCGCCTCATCTCCGTCATCGCCGCGACCGGCATCGCCCTCAGCTGCGGCACCAACTACGCCTACTCGGCCTGGGCGCCGCAGTTCGCCGAGCGCCTGCACCTTTCCGCCACGCAGCAGAACCTGATCGGCAACTTTGGCAACCTGGGCATGTACGCCATGGGCATCCCCGGCGGCATCCTCATCGACCACAAAGGCCCGCGCTGGGGTGTCATGCTCGGCGTGGTGGCTTTGGCTTGCGGATACTTCTCTCTCCGCGCCGCGTACCTGAAGGGCCCGGGAGGTGTGGGGATGCCGGCGTTGTGTCTGTTCGGGCTGCTGACGGGGATGGGCAGCTGCACGGCCTTCAGCGCCGCGATCAAGGTCAGCGCGACGAATTGGCCGCGACACCGGGGCACAGCCACAGCGTTCCCGCTTAGCGCGTTCGGGCTGAGCGCTTTCTTCTACACGACGGTCAGCGCCTTTGCGTTCCCGGACGACACGGCGGAGTACTTGCTGCTGCTGGCTTGTGGGACGACGGTCATGGTATTCGTGTCGATGTTCTTTCTGCAGATACTCAAGCCGGGGTCGGCATATGAGACGGTACCGAAGGAGGAGCGACCGGAGCTGGGGAGACGGGATAGCAATAAGATGCGCCGGGCGAGCGATCACGTGAGGCAGAGCAGCAAGGGGAGTGACGCTGAAGTCGGTGAGTCTATTCTGCCGATCCATAGCACTGCCCACCCCAGCACGTCTGACACGCCCGTCAGGCACAGCAACCGAAACCTCCTCCCTCGTCTCCACCGCCTCGTCCGGCCCCGGCGACCTCAAACACCCCACTGACCACGCCCACCACCGCAACCCAGGAATCACCGGCTTTCGCCTGCTGCGCACCCCGAAATTCTGGCAGCTGTTCGTCATGCTCGGCCTCCTCTGCGGCGTCGGCCTGATGACCATCAACAATATCGGCAACAACGCGCGCTCGCTCTGGCACCACTACGACGGCGACGCGAGCCACGACTTCATCCAGAAGCGGCAGCTGCTGCACGTCTCCATCCTGTCCCTGTGCTCCTTCTTCGGCCGCCTGGGGTCCGGGATCGGCAGCGACTGGCTGATCCACCACCACGCCTCGCGCTTCTGGACGCTCGTCGCTTCCGCGCTGCTGTTCAGCACGGCGCAGGTCGTCGCCCTGACGCTCGAGGACCCGAACCAGCTCTTCTGGCTCTCCGGCCTCACGGGGCTGGCATATGGCGCGCTCTTCGGCGTCTACCCCGCGCTCGTCGCCGACGCGTTCGGGCCATCGGGGTTGGGGATCAATTGGGGCGCGATGACCATGGCGCCCGTGGTCTCGGGGAATGTGTTTAATCTGGCGTATGGGCGGATACTGGACGGGCATAGCCATTTCCGGGGTGATGGGAAGGGGGGTGGGGAGACGCTGTGTTTGGAGGGCAGGGGGTGCTATGCGGATGCGTATTGGGTTACGCTTGCCGCGAGTGCGGTGGGGGTCGGGTGGAGTCTGTGGTGTATACGGCTGGAGAAGGTGCAGCGGATGAGGGAGGCGGCGGAGATGGGCGGGAGGGACCACGAGGGATAGATGGGGAGGTGGGTGGGAGTATACATTATAGACATATCACGGCTACCTCGACCTCAGGATCTGTAGCAGCGGTGACCTATCACATGCGAATGCGCGATCATACGTGCACTGGCCAATGACGCCATGATCGTTATCAGCCCTATCGCGAGATCGACCATGGACAGCTCGGCGATGATCACCAAAGCTGCATTGTCAAGCATCACGTACGCTACAGCACTCCCTACCATTCTATTGACTATCTAGCAACACCTCGGGGTCTTTGCGTCTTGATCAGCAATGACATCCACTACCACCGCCCCGCCAGCATCCCTCCTCTCCCTTCCCACCGAGCTTCGTAACACCATCTACCTGTCCCTCTTCACCTCCCCCCCGCTCCCGATCCCGGACCTACCCTCCGAGCCCAACGCTCTGGCCCTCGCCCTCCGCTTCGACAACACCTCCTACCTCTCCACCCCCAACACCAACGCCCACGCCGCCCGCCAACTCGCCGTCCTAGGCACCTGTCGCCAGATCCACGACGAGGCGCACCTGCTCGCGCTCTCCCTCACACCGTTTCGTATCAGCGGGACCTGCGCATCCCCGGACCTCTTCGATCTGCGCTCGCGCCCGCTAAGCCCGCCGAAGGTGGGCGCGATCCGGCATCTGACTCTCACGGCCAAGATCAGCCAGCTGCACGCCCTCAACGAGGCCTGGGCGGGTCTGCCCTTCGGACACCCGAGCCTGCACCTCGACACCCTGGTCCTCGTACCGCGGCGACCGGACTGCAGCTCGTCCGCCTACGCCGAGGTCGCGGATCTGAGCCAGAGCCACACGCTCGCGTACATCCTCGCCGAGACGCTCAAGGGCCTGCGGCAGGTGCGTGTGCTGGAGGTGGGGAATAAGGGCTGTTTCAACGACGTCGTGTGGCGGATCCTGTACCGAAGTCTGGTGTACAGGCTGTGGAGGTGGGGCGGGGCGGAGTGCGGGGTGCGGTTTGAGTGTGGAGGGGAGAGCGAGAGGGGTGAGGAGAGGGACGCGTGGTTTAGGGTTTATCTGAAAGGGGATGTGGGCGGGAGGGAGGCGGGAGAGGAGGTGCTGAGGTTGGCTGGGGGCGAGTTGCCGGATCCGGGAACGGCGGGGGTTGGGCCGTAGCGTGGTTCGCGACATGGCATGCATGCTGTATAGGGGTGCTTCTTGAACAGCCGTAGATACTCTGAACGCCTCTGTACATCGTGATCGTCATCCCCATGTCTGTTCCTCACCTCTTCCGCTGCGCCCCGCGCATCAGCATCCCCACCCCGACCGCTGCCGCCGCCGCCAGTCCCCCCACAATCGCGACCCCCATGAGCCCTTCCTTCGCCACCTTATCATCCACCAAGCCCCTCAGACTCTGCGCCTGCAGATTTCCCTGCTCCAGCTCCAGCAGATTATCATTGTACCGCCTCGCCTCGGCATAGTTCCCCAGCTTGTAGTTGCCCAGCGCGAGGTAGTAGAGGCACTCCCGCCGGCGATCGGGGGAGGCGCGGAAGATGTCGGACAGCAGGCGCACGCCCTCCTGCTGGTCGTTGCGGGTGTCGGACTTGATGAGGCCCCAGGCGAAGTTGAACTTGGTCTGCAGGGAGACGTACTCGCCTTCCTTTTCGTATTGCGCGCGCAGGACTTGGAGCTCGGCGGGTTTCAGGGGGCTGTGGGAGGGAGGGGTGTCAGTGGCGAATATGTGAGGTGTGAGTGGTGGATGGGTGTGAGTACCTTTCCGCATCGGCGGCGTCTGGGAGCCAGGCGAACATGTTAGCGAATGGACAAGCATGGGGCGATAGATACGGTGGCTGAGAAGTGGCTTACAGGGTAATCCGGCCATGGTTGTGGCAGACGTGTATGAGATTGTGTTCACGGCAAGGGCGATGCGATCGCATTCCTGGCGCCTCGAATCACATGTCAGTCAGCTTCAACGCCACAAGGCTCGTGCGCTGCCGAGGTTACTGCGGGGACGCCGCGATCAACAACCGAGTAAACACGACGCGATATGCTTCACACCTCTTGACAACCTATCCACACATCCGGCAATACGGCGCAATCATGGTCCTCTTCGACGAAGACCCCGTCACCTTGATCCGCGAAACCACCAACCAATTCCACATCGCCCCCGACCGCGACAGTCTGGGTCGCATCTCCGGCTCCCTCTCACAGCTCCAGCAAGCGCGCCAGCTGCGCCTCAACGACCACCACGCCGTCCTCAAATCCTTATCGCGTCGCCTGAATGGCCTGCACAGCCAGGTCGGCTTCGAGGAGGAGCGGCACGATGCCGGGAAGCACGCGAGCGAGATGCTGCGGATGGATACGGAGAAGTTCCGCGTCGCGAAGGGGGTCAGTGATGTGGAGATTGAGGGGGAGAGGTTGGGCGGGGAGCTGGCGGGGTTGAGGACGCAGTTGGAGGGGCTGGAAAGGGAGGGGGTTGAGGGCGGGAGGAGGGTGGGCGGGGAGGCGGAGGATGAGGTCGTGTGAGTGCTGTTGCATGAAGTGCTGCGGCATGCTGGTACTGACGCATGGCGCGGCTTAGGCTCAAGCTGCAGTTCTATCGATCTTTGGGCATCGATGTGTCGCAAGATGCAGCGACGGGCGACTTCAATCGGGCGGTCATCAGGAACACGACCCGCGGCGACGTGAACGTGGTCAACGTGGACGGTAAGCTGAGCAGGAGCTTCTACGCGAACATGTTCTGGGACAGTCTGTGAGCTCTCGCGAGCTGGAGGGCGTCGGCGTTGGCGTTGGGGTGGCGTGCGCGCTGCGGCGGCCGTCTGGAGGGTTCGGCGGCGGTTCGCTTGATGTAGGACTGGACGGCGTGCAACAACGAGAGCACACTTCGGATTTCTACCTACGGATGAATGGATGCCGCGTCCAAGCAGAATTTACAACGCGACCCAGGGGTATTATCCGTCCACAAGCGCCCGCCTATGCCCAAGCTATGCATGCAAACATCCTCTCCCTCCATTCCCGTACCTCACAGCAGCCGCAAGAAGTACGCCTGCGGCACATCCAACGGCGACGGCAGCGGCGTATCGGCCGGCGTCAGCTGTCCCTCGGCCCAGCACGCCGCGCCGTCCCGAATGACCAGCTTCAGCGGCGCCTTCTCACTCAGCGGCACCATCACTCTCACGGGCATCTCCTCGATGACATCCAACGCTTGCGTCCGCGGGAACAGGTGATCCATCCCCCGCTCCACAGCCAGCGGTGTCGCGAGACCATGCAGCGCCCAGTCCAGCGTGAGGAGGACATGCAAGATCGCCTGGTCGATGCGCTTGGCGGTGTGGCGATCGCGGCAGACGTCGCGCGACCACCACGCGCTCCGGGGCGGGCAATCGTGGGTGTAATCCACGGCCAGCGCGAGGGTCGCGACGACGAGCAGATCGGCCGGGAGGGCTGAGGTGCTGGGGGTGATGGGAGGCGGCAGGAGGAGGCTGTAGCGGCGGAGGATGTTGTGGGCCAGCGCGAGGAGCTCGGCAGGGAGTTCGGCGTGCCAGAGGATGTCGTGGATCAGGATGGCGTGTTCGGAGTGCGTGGAGGGGCAGTCGCTGGTCTCGTCCGCGAAGTGCAGGGCGAGGCGGCGGTCTGGTCGTGGTCAGTCAGATGTTACGCCGTCGGTGGCGAGATGGTGGTAGTGCTTACACTCGACAGCATCGCTGTCTTCATCTTTAAACTCGTCTTCCAGTACCTCCGTCACTTGCATCGTAATAGTGGCGTCCTTCTCCAGCAGTGGCGTTCCATATTTCGACAGCTCGCCCAGCCCGGTAAGCAAAGCATCCAGATCCCCATCGTCCAGCGATTCGCCCGCGCTGAGGGCCGGCGACGGCGGGCAAGTGTCGAGCATGGTGTGTCGTCGCATCAACTCCCGAGGACTCGAATATCTGATATGGAGTTTCTGAAGGTGGCGAGTAAATTAATATACGACCGCCAGCCTCCCACCACCAGAGCTCGCAATTAGCAGCTCGCACGCCGTGTAAATAAATGCAGCAAGCTTCTCGGACTTCGCCCACCGATCGGTCAGGTGTTACAAGCTCCCTTGTCTCGCATCATCTGACTTGTCTGACCAGAGCGGTCTCGTGTGACGAAGGATGATGAAAGATGTCTTGAGCATTATTATTCCGCCTTCCCGGACGGTGACGCCTCCGCGTTGCGTGCGTGGCGGTGGAGACGAGCCTTGGAGTAGCACCCTCACCGCCAGCAGATGCGCTTTGCATGTGCGCTTGGACGCGGTAATAATAAATGAGCGGGATGGAGATGGGGTTCCGTGGGGAGTGGTGCGTCGTGTGGCTCACCATGTGAGCGTTCTGGCCATGGGCACAGATGGACGAGTGTTGCAGAAGGTGGGCTGGGCGTGTACAGAATTGTGGTGAGAGATCGGGTGGCCTGGCCGTCGACGAAATACGAGTCTCGGACGCGGGTGCACCTCGTTCACGACTCGTTGTTGCGAGGCAGATACATGTACATGTGCTTCTCATCTCGCATCCGATCACTCGCAACTCACGTTGTCCCAGCGAACCAGTCGAGCCCAGCAATTCGTCGCCTGCGGGCTGGATCCTCGGCAATGCTGCGACCTTACATGTATCATCAGTAGTCTATCCATGTTCCTATGCTACATCTCCTACTATTACAGTCTATCACGAGCGTACAGCATATCGAGCGCCCCAGACCCCAGTCATACGTCGTCCAGCGGGTATCAACCAACCCAACTCCCACCCCCCCTCCCCCCCAAAAATCATTTGACTGCCTACATGTACCCTTCCATCAAAACGCCAGACCAACCTGACTCTGCGTAATTACGACCGGCCAGTGCTCCTCCGCTTTCCGCTGCGCACCCTCCGAGGCTTCGTGGTCGTAGATCGTGGACCGGGGGGAGAGGGGCGTGAGGCGGGACTCGGCCGTCAGCGAGCGGCTGTGGTGGCCTTTGGTCGTCGTGGGGGACGAGGCGGCGGTCAGCGAGGGCGAGTCAAGCTCGGTGACGGAGGCGAGGGAGGTGTGGGAGGAGGTCGCGGAGTGAGGTCTTCGACGGGGCGCCGGTGTTGCGCATTTGTAGAAGGGCTCCTGGCAGGGTGTGGGCGTCGAGGTGGAGATGGTGGGTAAGAGGCCGGAGAGCCAGCCCGAGACTCGGCTTGAGCTGGCTCGTGATGTAGTTGGCCTGGTCGGCTTCTCCGGCGAGTCAAAGACGTGGGCCAGATGTGACGCTGGACGGGCTGTGAGTGGTCTTGCAAGAGCTGAGCCGATGTCGTTGAGCGTCTCGGATCGCGCTTGCACCAGCATAGAAGGCGCGATGGCGGCGATGTGTTGCACCGGTGGGCTTCGAGGGCGTGCTTGTAGTGACCTCCGCTCTTCGACGATGGTGTTGAGCTCCACGATCTCCTGATCGGCACTCGAGTCCCCAGCGTCCGTGGAACCTTTGCGCATGTTCTGCAGCGACCGTGTGCGCGGCACACGGCTACGATCCGACGAAGAGGCGCGCACATCTCGAGCCGATCTGTACAGCGACCCAGGCGACGAGCCTCGGGAGACCGGTGCCCTGCTGGCGTAATGCTCGGGCGTGGGCGAGACGGGTAGATTTCCGTGACGACTGCTGTTCGTAGACGAGGTACTCGTCTTTGGCGCCAGACTTGCCGAGCTTGGTCGTTGGCATCTCTGGAAGGGGGTGTCACGTCGAGCGGTGTGTGGTGCTCGTTGCCCCTGTGACAGGAGGCCTTGCGTGGAGTCCGAGCGCCGATGCGCATGTAATCCTTGACTGGGGGTGGATGCGTTGGGCGCTGGATCTTCGGCCATTGGGGTTGCGAGAACGACTGGCCCGAGGCGCAGAGGTACGAGGCTCGCGCGCTGGCTGTCGGTGTGGTCGACACGGCGGAAGGAGCTCGGCGCGCCGATGCTCGGTCGTCGAGAGTGACCGAATGAGTTCCTTTGAGGACGATGTGTTGCCTTCGGGCTGTAGAGCAGGCTCTCGCCAAGCGAGAGTGGGCGCAATGACGGTGGTTGATCTGCTACAATTTGGCGACCGAGAATGCGTCGTGGATGGTTAGCCGGCTCGTCGCCGTTGGTGTTGGGTTGCTGCCGTTTGATCGTGAGACTGGGTAGCGCGGTCAGCGACCCGGGGTCGTTCCTGCAGGCCTCCGTAGATGGTGTTGCTGTACAAGATCAGCCGCGCGCCTTGATCTACGATGCTGGGACGCACGCTTTGAATGCACTCTCTCAGCCGGATGCTCGTCGTCCCCCACGCCCGCGATGCAACATAACAGAGCGGCCAGCCAGCCTCGATAATGTCCATCCTGGGCCACGAACAGGCCCATCCTCGAAGTCAAGGAGTCATGAAGAGAAGAGGAAGAAGAGGAGTGAGCGAAGGTGCTGTCACACCGCCGGCAGGTCGTGCAAACGACGAGGAGAAGAAAGAAAGAAAGAGAGTGTGTGAATGAGCGCAATGCAAGGTTGCGGTCGGAAAGCAAGGCAAAAGGTCGACCAGATGAGAGGTTGCAGTGCCTGGACCCTGCCATATGCCGCCACCACCCTTCACACACACAACAAAAGGCAGGTGCGATGGGCGAGGTGCCTGCCCGATTCCTCACCTCATCACCTCACCAACTCCTCATCCTACCCAGCCGCTGGTGAACTCTGAAACGGGCATTGCGTCTTCCGCCTCGCCCACCGCGTTATCTCCACCGCAGCCCTCGCGCACTCCCGGCGCATCATCATCATCGTCGCCGCAGGAGTCGTGATCATGCCCGAATCTCGGCACCGCCCAATCGCGCTCGAGCGACGGCAGCGTCGTGAGTGGCGCGGAGGGACCCGCGTACTGCCGGACGAACTATAACACGCCCGCCGCCGGGCGATAGCGGTGGCCTCATCATCAAGCTTCGTGGCGCGCAAGCACGGAGTACGACGAACGAGCGGTGCGCCGCCTCCCATTGGTGATGTGAAGATCCATGGGCAGGAGATGACTTGAGGCGTCGAGTGGACGAGGATGCTCGCCGGATCTGCACGCGGCGGGATTGCTTTGCGGGGGGTCCGTGCGGGAGGGCACGCCTTGCCTGTTCCTGACCGCCACCGCTTCGGCTCGTCGACATGTGTGCATGCCTCTAGGGAGGTGGTGCCGACGTTATAGCAATCTACGGCGGAGCCAGGGCAATCTTACGACGGGGCGCGTGGTCAGAGTGTAGCGAGATTGATTGCTCATGCGAACGACTGATGATCGACGGCCAGCCCTACGCTAGAAGGCATGGACGGCGGGAACAGTTCACCGAATGCCTGCACAGCGCAATCATAAAGGAGTCCAGACCATAGGGCTGTGGCTGGCAGAGTCTGATCGCGGTGCGTAAGACGGAGCATTATGGTGGGCCTGCCGGAGCTTCCGTCAGGATCGCCCGGTCGTATCGCTGTTCGTACACTGCCTCTCCGTATGGTACACTCGCCATCCCCGGCACGTATACCATACCGTTGGTCTCCACACCACCGGAACGCCTCGCCAAACGCAATCAAGCACCCGCTCATGCCCTGGCCCTGCTCCCCCGCCTGCCCCCAAACACGCCCGCTCTCGGGCTCATCGGCGTCTGCATGGACGACTGCGGCAGCACCTCCCTCATCCTCTCCCCGTCAATCCCCAGCCGGACCTCACACACCCGCTGCCACACCCCCTGCACCGCCCTCTGCAGCTCCACCCCCATCTCCCTGTTCATGAGCCCCACGGCCAGCGGCGCGAAGACGTCGACGTGCGCCGCGAACTCCGCGTCCGCGAACCCCACGTACCCCTCCAGCACGTCGACGACGACGGGCCGCCACGTGACGATGTTGCGCTGCTGCGTCTCCTCGTCGAGCGCGATGTACGCCGCCAGGATGTCGCTGCAGAGCGGGAGGAGGGCCGCCTCCGTGTCCGCGCGGCTGGCCACGCGCTCCGCGCTGTCGTCCTTGTACATCCGCAGCAGGATGCCCACGTACACGCTCGCGCTGCCGCTCTCCTGCTTGAGGAGGTTGGGCGGCTGCTTCATGAAGCCCTCCCGGAACAGGCGCGTGCGCAGGTCGCGGTCCTCGTTGAAGCGGCGCGCGAAGTGGTAGCTCTTCTTCAGCAGCGCCATCAGGCGCAGGAGGAGGTGTGATGGGATGGAGGCGTAGACGGCGTCGTTGTTGAAGAGCTCCGACACCGTCTCGATCATGAGCAGTTGCAGCACGCACTTGGTGATGATCTGGTTGAAGTACCGCCGCCGTGCCGCCGTCACGGGCATCGGGGTCTGCGCTTTGGCGGAGGTGGCAAAGTCTTCGAGTTCGGAGCGCTTGGAAGGCGCCGGAGATATCTCGCGGTCCATGTCCGGGTCGTCCGACAGAGATAGCGAATTGGATGTCTCGGTGCGAAGGGCAGGGCCACCATCGCCATTGACTGTGGGTATCTCGCTTGGTGTCTCCGCAGGCAAGCCGTTGATCCTAAGTGCGTTCGTGCCTGATGTGATGCTCGACGCATCCTCAGGCGTCGTTGCACCGCCCATCAAGCCGTTGACGCTCTCGCTCTCTCGGCGGTACCCACTAGCTGCAGCGGAGAACAGCTCTCTCGCCTCCGTTCTCGCGAACAGATCCACGAACGCTCCGACAATCTTCTCCCAATGCACCGGGCTGAACTTCTTCACGTTCTGCAGGATCAGCTGCTGCAAGCAATTACTCCCAATCCGCGCCAGCGTATCGTTCTCCTGGCATATACACAGCGCGAGCAGATCCAAGAATCGATCAAGCATGTATTCTAGGCCCTCGAAGAAGTGCGTGAACAAGCTGATCATGTTCCGCAACGCCTGAATCAACGTCGTGCTCAACCACACGCTCAGCTCCTCGTGGTTCGCCGCTTCGTGGTTGATGGCCTTGCGGTCTTTCAGCACGAGGAAGATGGGGTAGAGTAGCTGCCGCCATAGCGTGTCCCAGAAATCCTGCGGGAAGTCGCCGCCGAAGCGGGTGAGAGTCTCGAAGAGATAGTTGAGGGCGCGCGAGCGCACCTCAAGGTCCTCGCCCGTCATGAGCACGTCGTGGAAGGCGAACAGCACGGGGAACCAGTACTGCTCCTCCTGGCTCTGCCGCGTGGGCTGCCTCGCCAGACCCTCTGCCTGCGGCTTGTCCATGCCCTTGCCCTCTAGGGCGATGTTGTACCGAGACAGGGGACACTCCGGCGTCCTCAGCATCTTCGGCACCGAGCTTCGCAGCGTCTCGATCGCCTGCAGACTCTTCTTCTGGAAGCGCATGTTCTTGCTAAATTCCGTCAAGCACACTACGAGATCCGCAAATGCACCCTGGCTGATGACCACCCCAAAGCGCTCATTGTAGACCTGCGTCACGTTGTCAAATGCCAGATTCACGATGCCCTCGTACTCCTCTCTGGCCGCCACAGTAAAGACCCCAAACATCGTCCGCCAGCCGCTGCGGATCATATCGCCCCGCGCCTGGATCATCTGGATCAGACACCGCAGCACCATGTCCTTGACCATGACCTGCCGCGAATTGCTCAGGATCAGCTCAAAGGGCTTCAGGAAGTCCTTCTGGAACTTGAATCCGGGAAGCTCTTCGATCTCCATGAACCGCATACTCAGCTGCCGCAGCGAGTTCAGTGCGAAGTAGACCACGTGCGTGTTGTGATGGCACCCGACGTCGATGAAGTGCTGGCCCAGCACTTCCCAGATCCGAGTCCATTCGAAGCGGACCCGGAGCATGTTGTACCCGCTGATCTCGACCAGCTTCTGCAAGCTGTACGTCCGCGGCGAGTCCGACGACCCGGAGCTCTGGATCTCCTGCCAGCTGACCTGAGTGAGCGCGCGCACGAAATGCACGATCGCTTCGCCGGAAAGCGCGGCGGTGTTGGTGAAGATGCGGTCCACGACGCGCACCATGCTCGCGTTCTGCGCCTCGGCTGCGATCTCCGGCTGGAACACTCCACTCGGCGTCGCTCTCACCGTAGGCCGGCGCGCCATCTGCGCGCTCTTTCTGCTTCCACCCGCACCGCCATTGACACCCTGCCTCAGCATATCTGGCACCGCGCCCTCCTCGACTCCACTGGAGATGAGCTGGAACCGGTCCAACTGGCTAATACAAGTCAGTACATCCCGCCAACTCTCCTTCAGCCGATCTCCCTCCGTCCACGCAATCCCCAGCAGCACCTTCAAGGCCTCGACATTCTTGACCTTCATCTCGGAGATGTTGTACAGACTCGTCGCCTGCGCCAAACTCTGCACGAAGGCCCGACGAGGGTCCTCCAGGTCGAAGAGACACGCGATGCGGATGGCCTTCTGCTGCCCTTCCATCGCGAGCCGGATGGTCTCGAGGTTCTGCGTCTCCTGCGCGGTGCCGGAGAGCGCGGTGAGGAAGCTCATCCACGTCTGCTCGAACATGGGGCCGACGTGCTTCGAGCTGCTGGCCGTGAGGTACCGTCCAGACACCTTGCCCTCCTTGCCTCCAGGCGCACTACTCGCGCTGCGTTTCTGCTGTTTCAGCAGATTCCGGAACAGCAGCTCCGTCCGACTGCTCATCTCATCGCTCGCCTGCGCATAGGCCTCTCGTTGCAGATCGCGCCCCACGTTCGCCAACGCGCTCACCAAGCCCTGGCCCTGCTGTGCTTGCGCTGCGGTCCCCGAGTTCGCCGCCTGGGCCCGCTCAGTATCGAGCACGATCTCATTGTGCACGATTTCCTCGTAAATCCCGCGCAGATACTCCTCCGGCAGATCCGCAGAGTCGTTGATCCCTCGGTTGTTCTTGATGAAGTCCTCGGGCGTCATGCGCACCTTCACCTGCGCGGAGTGCTGGTCCGTGTTTAACATTATCACGCTGTACGACAGCACGTACGCTGTATCGGCGTTCGCAAACGCCGCCGGGTTGCCAGCCAGATAGCGCTCGGCGAACTTCAGCATCAGGCGGTCAATCTTTTGCGCTTCGCCCGGTAACCTGAAAGACTGCAGGAAGCGCCGCAGCGCATCGACGAAGCGCGTCCGAGTGAAATCCATCTGGTCGACGAAGGCATGCATGATGCGGATATTCTCCTCGTCGCCCTCGCCGAGGAACTCGCCGAGGGACTTCTTGTTGACGCGCTCTGTATTCAGCATGAAGTGCGCAATGTCGGTGGGCGAGGAGGAAGGGACAAAGCCGTCGGAGATGAGGAGCTTGATACCGCGTTTGGGCTTGAAGTTGAATGCCTTGATGGCGTTGTTCAGCGCGGTCTTGCGCTGCTTGACACGTTCCAGCTCCGCGGGGTCGTCTTCGGCCATGGTCGGTGTCGCTGCATCAGATGTCGATGGACCATCCATCGAGGGTGTGCTGTGCCCATTCGCTTCACCTCTGGTGTCGGTGCTCTCCCGCACGTCATCCATACTGGCTCTTCCCTCACCCTCGCCTAGCAACCCCGACTGAGTAGCAGGTGCCCCTTCCTGCAGGATACCCTGCTGCGCCCAGTTCACCATACTCCTCAATGTCTCAACCAGACACTCCAGGCTCTGCATCTTCAACGCGTACTCCGGCGGGAACTCCTGGTATATCCGCTCGGCGTCGCTCGCAGCATTGGAGCCCATGTTGCTCGTTGCTAGACTCGGCGGCAGTGTCCCGCGCTCCCTCCAGTCGTTGAGCCCTGCGTTCTCTTTCGCGATCCGATCCGCATACGCCTGCTGCTGGATACTGGTCACGGAGACAGGCTGCCCGGCCGTTCGTGAAGTGTGCTCTATCATGCGCTGGTAGATGTTGTCCATCCCCCTCCCACAGTCGTAGTTGAGGTACACCTCCACCAGCGCCCGGGGGTCCGCACCGATGCGTTCGAAGATGTGCTGCACTATATAGCTCTTCTGCCACTGGGGAGCGACGCGCTTCTCCAAGATCGGGAAGTAGATCTCGCGGAAGCAGACTTCGATCTCCATTTTCAGCGCACTCCGCAGCCAGCGGACCATCAGCGCGAAGATCTCCGCGGAGACTTCAAAGACGCGATGCGCGGAGCTGGACGCATTGCGCGCGAGGACGGGTAGGAGGTACTGCTTCACCGCCTGCGTGAATTGGCTGGGCACAGCGTTGGCATTGCGGATCGTGCTGCCCTCGTCTGTGAAGACTCCGGGATGGTTGAAGATGAGCGTGTGGATGATATGCAGGGAGAGCAGTTTGCTCCGCATGCCCTGCGACTTGTTATCCACGACGTCTTCGGGGCGGAGTGACTTGGTCGCGAGCTTGCACATGGCGCGGAAGACGAGGTAGGCGTCCTTGGCGTAGATCTCGTCTTCCTCTTCGTCTTCGGATGGGGGCTCCGTGCCCTCCATTTGAATCGTGATGGCTGGGATGTCATTTCCGGACGCGGTTCGTGAGGGTGCTTTCTTGTGTGCTGCGGATCGCTGTGCGCGCGAGACGGTCGTGGGTGCCGAGTCGGTGATCTGGGCATCGTCGAAAGACTTTCGGGACTCGAATGCGGCGAGCGTCATCTTCGGCTGGCCCTTTTCGTCACTCGGCGTTTCCGGCACTTCAGAAGTCGCGGTAGGTGTATCGTACCCGTCTCCAGCCAGTGCAGTCGGGGTGTCCGTCCCATTCGTCTGCCCCGTTCCCATCGCCCCATTCGGTCCGGTCAGACTGCTCTTTGACGAACTCCGCGCCCTCAGCGCTTTTGACGCCAGCCGCACCTTGACGCGCTCAAACACCGTATTGACCATCTGCGTGAGCGTGCCCTGCGCGATCTGCTGGTTCGCACTGCTCTTGCTCAACAAGAAGATGTTGTACGTCTGCCTCACGCTCTTGAGGAGTCCTGCGCCGTGGACAACAATCTTGTCATTCAATATCGCCGCCAGCAGGCTCTTGATGATCTGCATCTGTACCTCCGTCGGCGTCGCCTCGCCCTGGAAGCAGTCACATATCGTGTCAATCGCGCGCTCGATCAGCGGCGGTCGTTGCGCCGGTGCATCTGGGGCGGAGGCAGATGAAGGAGGCGGCACGGAGAAGTAGGAGTAGCTGATCAGCTTGCCGATGCAGTCCAGCGCGGTCGTCACCACCGCGACCGTGGTCGCCTCGGTTGCCAAGTTCAGCGGCTGAAACATGATCTCCGGGTTGATCTGTGCCGCGTCGCCTTGCGCGTTCCGGATGGAGGAGAGGGCGCGCTGGATCGAGTCCTGGAGAGGCTTCCGCTTGCGCGCATCTTTGGAAGCGGCGATCGACTCGAGGGCGGCGACGACGAAGACCATGCTCGATCGCGTGCTGCGCGCGGTGGAACGCGTGGCATTGGTGGCAGTCGTGGCGGTGGTTGATTGCGAGTCGGTGCGCTGACGGGGGGTGTATGGCCCGCTCTCGCGGGGTGTGTCGGGTGCGGACGCGGTCGGTGTGCTGTGGGAGGTGGTTGTTGCCACGCTTGGCGCTCGATTGGGTGGTCGAGTGGCGGTGTCGCTGTGGGTGTCGTCGTCCTTGGGCGGTGCTGGGGGTCGTTCGTCTTGCTCCGCTGTCGCCTGGGACATGCCCTTCTCTTTGCTCCCCACAGCCTCCTCGCCATCGTCTACACGGCCCGCGCTATCCCCATCCGGTCCTCCATACCCAGTGGGTTCCTCGGGGTCTGCCTGTCCTCCGTTTCCGCTGCCAGGCACCTCCGGCGGAGCCGCTGCCTGCTCCTCTCGCTCCCCGTCGGCCATCCCAGCACTTGGTAGGCTTGAAGCAGGAGGAGACGTCCAATGATCACGCCTTGGCAGCATCTATCCTTCCGCCGTCGTCATCATCCTCGTCGCGTCGTGGTGGACAGATGCGTGGAAACATCAGCTTGGCCAGCGTCCATCAATAATAATGCAACCCAATGGGGAAGTCATCGCGGCCGCTAATGTCTCGGAAGTGAGATGGCGGCCTGAGGAACGCGGACATGGACATGGACGCGCTAGGCAATCGGACCGGAGCAGGTCGCAAGTCAAAGCGCCCTCTCAACAGCTCTCGAGGATATTTTGGGGAGCGGACGAGGTCACTCACTTCAACACCACGCCCTTCGCACCTGCCTCGCCCACTGTCACTCCTTCCCTTTCCAGCTCTCCACGTCCTCCATCTCCCCTAGCGGCGTGCTTCTCTGGCCTGGTCGGCGATTGCAAGGAGGCCGCCTCGACAATGTCAGCCGCGACACTGCTCGCGCGAGCTTCCCGGGGAGTCTGCACGCGGAGCGCATTGAGCGGCTTCAGGACACAGGATGCTACCCCGTATGAGAGACATTCATCAATCGGCTTGACAAGCTCGACAAGCTTCAATGGCTGACACCCACCAGACGACGGATACCAGCCCTCTCCGCCCTGGCCCGCTACTATGCCTCCAAATGTCCGTCCCAGCTCTACCCGTGACCTGCCTTGGACGCCTACTGATATGCATGATGCACAGCCTACCCCGCCCACACCATCATCTCCATGCCCGCCCTCTCCCCGACCATGACCGCCGGCAACATTGGCGCGTGGAACAAGCAGCCCGGCGATGCCCTTGCACCGGGCGACGTCCTGGTCGAGATCGAGACGGACAAGGCGCAGATGGACTTTGAGTTCCAGGAGGACGGTGTGCTTGCCAAGATCCTGAAGGAGAGTGGGGAGAAGGATGTTGCGGTCGGGAATGTGAGTTGTCCACCATCCCGCGGAGCTGGAGACAAGAAGGAGCTGGGTAAAGGAGTGTGGATTGGGGTTCCTGTGCTGACAACTCGTGCTGCCAGCCCATCGCTGTCATGGTAGAGGAAGGCGGCGACATCTCGGCCTTTTCCGACTTCTCCGTCGAGGACGCGGGCGGTGACAAGTCCAAGCCCAAGGAGGATGCCAAGGGCGGACAAGAAGCTTCTATGTCAACTGAGGCACCCGACTCCGGCTCCGGCACCGCGCCCAAACCCTCACCCCCGAAGCAAGAATCCTCCTCCGCCCCCGCAGCCTCAGAGTCCGACTCCGGCTCTTCAGGACCTCTCCAACCCACCATCTCCCGCTGGAAGGGCAAGCCAGCAACCTCAGCCCCTGCCGCCGCCGCATCGCCCAGCTCTGCGCCCGCAGCAGCAGGCCAGGCCACCTATGAAGACACCCCGGCCTCCTCCATGCGCAAGACTATCGCCGCCCGTCTCACGCAGTCCATGCAGCAGAACCCGCACTACTTCGTCGCCTCATCCGTCTCCGTCTCCAAGCTCCTCAAACTCCGCACCGCCTTGAACGCGTCCGCGGACGGGAAGTACAAGCTCAGCGTCAACGACTTCCTCATCAAGGCCGTGGCCGTCGCGGCGAAGAAGGTGCCGGCCGCGAACAGCAGTTGGCGGGAGATTGACGGGCAGGTCGTGATCCGGCAGCACAACGTCGTGGATGTCTCGGTCGCGGTCGCTACGCCGATCGGGCTCATGACGCCGATTGTGAGGAATGTGACCGGGTCTGGACTCGAGGGCATCTCGAGCTCCATCAAGGACCTCGGCAAGCGGGCAAGGGACGGGAAGCTGAAGCCGGAAGAGTACCAGGGCGGCACGATCACGATAAGCAATATGGGGATGAACGAGGCGATCGATCGGTTCACGGCGGTCATCAACCCGCCGCAAGCGACGATCGTGGCGGTCGGTGCGGTGAAGAAGGTGGCGGTGCCAGGCGAGGAAGACGGCAGCGTGGAGTGGGATGAGCAGATCGTGCTCACGGGCTCGTTTGATCACAAGGTTGTGGATGGCGCGGTGGGTGGGGAGTTCATGAGGGAGCTCAAGAAGGTCATTGAGAGCCCGCTAAACATGGTGCTGTGAAGCGGACGCATAAGAGGTGGTGAGTGGAGGAGCGAGTGATTGTACACAGGAGCGAGCGACTGGGGTCCTCATTTGGGCCTGTCTTCTGCATCGTGTGTTAGTGGCTCCTTTCTTCTTTTGTTCAATGCTCAGAGGGGTCCTGCTGAGCTCGCAGCAGCAGTGCCTGGAGCGGGCATGGCGTGGATGCGGTAGTGTGTATCAAAAGAGCGATCTGATCTTGACTGGCTGGCTCCTTCCCCATCTGGATTTCTCGGCCCACTGCAGTCTCAAGGCCGGTCATACTCCTTTGCTCGTGGCTGGGTCGACCTCCCAACGATTCCGTTTGGCAGTCTGAGGACGATAACGTGCAACTTTGAGTATGTGGTCACCGACTTCAGGAATCATGCTAACTCTGGTGCGAATGGGCCCGCGCATTCGACTCCATGTCTGTCGAGGAGGATCTAGTGACCCGCTCACCGTCCTAAGACCACCTCTCAGCCAGAGGCTGGATCATGGAGGAGCCCAAGCAGACGAAGCAAGTCCGGAGCTGCGACGGGCAAGACTCTCTCCACAAGACTACATACAAAGGCACGACGCTGAGAGAGCAGATGGGATTGCCGAGGCCGACGAACTGTCTCACCTCATGGACTGATCACTCAAGACTAGTGCTTGTGCAGCAGACCAGCATCGGTCAGTTTCGCAAGGAGCTCCGCGCCAGCCTTGCTGTCCAGGAACTCGGTGATGCTGACGATCTTCTCACCGCCCTCATCGAACGTAAAGAACCAGACATAGTCATTCTTGTATGGCCCTACCGGAGTGTTGGCGACCAGCGAGGTCCTACACACGACCCTGCGCTCGCTCGCCACTGCCATGTAATCGTGGATCGTTGTCTATTGGGGATGATTCCAATCAGCATTGGCCGTTGGCCCGTCCTCATTGGATGTACCTTGGCGTCCGTGACAATGCCATCAAGACGTTTGAAATGGGCCGCCCATTCATCGTTGTTCTTCTTGTTGGAGCCTAGACCCAGGGTTGAAGGAAGCATGGCGTGCTCGCATTGCGGCGCTCTGTAGGCCATAGTAGCGCCTGGGGCCCAGCGTCCATTGAAGGAGTAGACGAAGCCTTCGGTCGTTGCTCGCATGTTGGCTTCGAGGCTGGAAGACATTGTTGCAGCGAGGTCGTTAGGGTGTGGTGACGGGAGACGAATCGAGAAGGCAAAAGGCTAGATCTTGCGTTGTAGAGAGTCGACAGTTATTGACGCGAGTTCGCGACCATTTAGTTCACTGCGAACGGCCGGAGATAAGCCTCTATTGCCATTGCTTGACTCCGACTCGATGAATGTGGCGAGGTTGCTGCCTTGTCAGACTTAGTCTAGGCTGTACGTGTAAGGTAACGGTATGTCAAGCGACTTGAGTCCGACGCAATGTGCTGCATCGGGATTTTGCGGCTTTATGATGCGTCTGTGCAATGAGCGGCAGCGAAGATTGGAGCATAGCTTCAAAGCCTTTTCAGGAGGATGAGTCTATCGTTGCTGCCCGTGTCCAGCACGGACACCGATGACGGCCCTAAGCCTGCAGCTCGCGTCTTCATGCCTGTCTCATGCGCTGACCTTGCTGCCCACAGCTGGCTTGATGGATTGAGGCGAATAGAACACTTCCTCCGGATCGACCGCCGCTTTGATGGTCTGCAGCCTTGGAACATGCTCACCCCAATAGGCATCCTGCGCAATGGTTTTGTTCAGTCGCGAGTCGGCGTAGTTGATATACATGCCCCAATCCGACCTGGCGAGGGGAGCCGTGGTCTTCGAGACCCAGCCGTCTAGGAACGAAAAGCCGTCGTCTGGGTAGTCCCCGAGGAAGCTTTGGTCGTAGAACTGGATGAGGTAGAGCTTATCTCTATGTGCGTAGGACGACATCGAATGGTCGCCGTTGGTGACGGCCGAATGCTTGCCGCCGTGCAGATCGAGCTGGAACCACCAGGCGCGGTCATTCGTGGACGTCTCATTGAACCAGTAGTGGGCGAAGTTGACCGCTGCAGTCCCGTTCAAGCCTGCATACATGTGTTAGAAGGTGCTCAAGACGCCGAATCCACCAGACATGCCCCTCCGAGCGGGCTTCAGTCTATCAAGGGTGCCAGACGTACCTTTCAGCACCAAGCTTTTGGCGTAGAACGTTTGTTGCTACCGTCAAGTCAGTGTCAAGACCCCGAGGCGTCTTCGTGCAGTGTAGACTCACGCTTGAGTAGGGGTATGTGGGATCTGAAGGTGCGTTTGCGTAGTGCTCAAAGGCGTCCATCCAAGTCGTGTTGACAGCCTGGCTGATCTTGAGCTCGGTGTCCTCGAGGAGGGGCTTCAGCGCTCTCTTGAGACCCGTAACATTGCCGAAGTACATGCCCTCCAGCTGCGACGAACGCGCACTACTGAACATGCGCATGGTCAAGTCCGCGGGCATGTCGTTCTCCGTATATGATTCCAGAGCTGGTAGCTTAGCCGGTGCGCTGGTCACGTTCCATTGAAAGGGCATGTTGAAGTAGGTTACTTCGTCGGGCGCCGCGAAGGTGTCGAACTCGTACTCGACCACAATGCCAAAGCTTGAGCCAGCACCTTTGAGGGCCCAGAAGAGGTCCGTATGCTCCGACGCAGAAGCTCGCACGATCGAAGCGTTGGCAAGCACGACAGTCATGCTCTTGATCCAGTCGGCAGCGAGACCGTACTTGTGAGAGCTCATGCCGTAGCCGCCGTGAAGCGAGTGACCGCTCACACCAACACCAGGGCAAGTCCCGGCGGAGATGCCTCGCTTGCCCTGATCCCAGAGCTCATTGGCAATGTGTCCTAGCCTCGCTCCTGGTTGCACCGTAGCCACGTTGGTCTTCGCATCGAGTGTGACGTTGTACATGCGGTCGAGCTCGATCATCAGATGGCCGTCCTCGCCTCCAAGGCCGAGCGAAGCGTAGCTGTGGCTCGCCTGACTTGGCCGTCGCCTTCAGCCCAAGCTTGACAGCGCACGCGACCGCGGCTTGGATGTGATCAACTGTGGTCGGCACAGCTACAGCTTTCGGAATGTATGCTACTCGCGCGTTGAACGGTTCGACGTCATCGTCCCAGGTGTCGGAGCCTTTCGTGTCCAGTGGTACGGTGGCGTTCTTCAGGCATGTTTCTATTGTCAACTTCTCCGACGAGTCTGACCCCGTTCCTTCAGCCGGCACCGGGATCCGCAGATTCTTTGATAAAGACTTTTCCCAAACCACAGCGCTTAGACCGTCTTCCTGGCCATCGTTGCCGGGCGTCGCGACATCAATACTAGCAAGCAAGTCTCCAAGCCTGCCCGTCTTGACGTCTCGGGCTATGATCGCTATGTTCGACGATGTCTGACCACCTACAGCGACGAGATCGCCTTCGTAGTTGATCGAGAACGTGCGTGGGTACCAGGCGTGGGCATTCGTCGCTTCCACGAAGTCTAGAATGCCAGAAGAGCTGATGTTGTATGTCACCAGGGAGTCTTGGCCGGTGCCGAAAATCTGATCGTTGCGGTTGGCTGCGTAGAGGAAGGTGCCACGGACACGTAGTTCGGCAGCTTTGACTGGTAGCGTCGATGATGGCGGGTTTCCAGTTTCGAAGGTCGAGAGGGTTTGAGTCTTGTTCAAGGACAGACAGCCTGAGCTTGGGTAGCTCACTGTCCACGCCGACACGGAGTTGCTGAGCTCATTGACAGTATACAGCATCAGTCCCTTTGCGGACTTGTTGTTTGGAGACCACCAGGTTCCGTGCCTGGGTCCGTCTCCAGCGTCAGTACTGGCGGATGGACAAGCCGTAAGGTTGCCGCTGGAAGCGTCGATGCTGAATATCCGAATCAAGTCGGCTCCCAGGTCGGGAACAATGAGGTACCGTCCAGTCGGATCAGTGACAGCGGAGTGCGAGTGAGGTGCATCTTGTCGAGACGGGTCAGTGCCAGATCCAGACATGGCGAACGACAGCTTCTGCAATCTTGTCGAGCTCGAAGTCAACGGTAGCCGGTACGTGGAGATTGACGACGTCCCGCTAGTGCCCCATCAGCTCATACACAGAATCATTCGGGCCGTCGCACTCGACTCACTACTCGGCCATCGCTAGAAAGCCTTCGCCTTGAGAGCCACCACCCGTGCACATCTGCACCCGATGTCTTTACCTGTCCGGCGTTGTTGGCCGTAGCTCCAGTGATGTCATATGATGAGACCACGCCGCTGCCGTAGCTCTCATCGAAGCAGTAGAGCGTCCTCGAACTCCGATCAAGAGTCAGCCATGCTGGCATCTTGCCACATCCCGCGGTGGAGGCCTCATTGGACAGAGTGCCATTGCTGCTGCTGCTCCGCTCGTCGCTCAGGGTGTAGATCTTGCCGGTGTAGTGGGATGCAAATAGACGCTCAGCTAACACATCGGATGCTAGCAGTGCTGCGGCCAGCGCAGATAGAAGGGTACGTGACATGGCGGAAGCGACCGTGGGCAGAAGCAAATCTTGGATGAGAAAGCACACATCGTGTGTTAATGAGAGCTGTACTTACATCGATGTCGGGGCGGTGTGTTGCCCATTGGGGAGTATGACCGCCCGTCGGCCGTGGAGTATGGTGCAAGATGAGTTCCGTATATATCGCACACTGCCAAGCCCGTCAATGTTCTGTGAAACGATGCAAGTGCCGCAGCGAAGTAACCCGGCAGGGTCGAGGTACGGTCGCATGAAACAAGTCATCTCGGCGTGACATGGACTTGGTGATCAACATCCTGAGATAGCGAGCACCGTAGTTCCTTGACCTGTGTAGACAGCACTGCTAGTGGGATGTTCCTGGAAGCCTTCGTTTCCAACTGTCTAGTGAAGGCAGAGGTTTCGAGAACGACCCACAATGGCGATGAGAGCTTCCGTCGCCACTGTGATACCTCCGTAGAGGGCAAAGGGATGAACGAAGGGGTGCAGACGGCTTGCGCGGGAGCTTCTGCAGTGGTGCCTAAGGACAACTTGACAGCGCAGGGCAGCAGCCCACAACTGAGGTGCCCCCAACATTCTCACCAAGATTCTTTGAGCAGCACCTTAACCCGATCCTGTACGCTTCGGACCGGCCTCACACAGACTTCATGACCCAGTCAGAAACACCGACGGTCTGGGCGATGGCCTTGCAGTGGTGTCCGACGGTGTTTTCCAGAAACGACGGTGAAAGTCCCCGAAGTCAACCATCACAAATGAAAGCGAATGTTCGCACTCACGACAAAGCACAGGCGCGCGAGGAGTCTGGTCGAGGGCGTTATTTGGTCGCTAAAACCTGTTCTGTGGTGGACAGGAGAATCTTGTGCGCTCGAGCTTGGCCGTCCACGGGGCACAGGGCGCAAGACATCATCATCGCCTGGCGACTAATGGCAATCTGGCTGGCCGCGCATCTTCCATCTCGACGTCTTCAATCATAGCACCCCATCGCCTTGTCGCTTGGCTGGTTGAAGATAGCAAGATCTGCTTCCGCCAACCGCCGATCTGATGCCATCCACCCGCTAAGTGAGAATCGTCTTCGCGACACTTGCGGCAAGCACTCCTCCGGCCGCCCATATCAGACCACCAGTCCTGCCAACGAAGTCTTGCGTAGCCAGACAGCCGGTCGTCGTGACCACGACCGTGTTGATGAGACGATCTGCTCGCTTCTGTTTCGTCTTCAGGCAGATGCTGGTGTCCGACGGACCGACGACGATGCCCCAAGCCATCAGCAATATACCTACCGCTCTACGCTCGTCGGCGAAGCTTAGAGCGAAGACTGCGATTCCAGCAGCTAGGTTGCGACCGCCGATGCCAGGATACATCCGCGCGGTCTCTACCGTAGCATTAGGCACTCCGAAGAGCTTGTTCACTTTCTAATCGTCAGATCGCCTGTAGTGATACCAAACAGCACGGTGTGTCACGTACTTTCCAATGGATTGATCAAGCCATATGCGCCCGAAGCCGTCAGAGCGGTAGCGATGAATCGAACCACGTAGTCTCCTGCAGTCTGCTGATCCATCTTGATGCTGAGAATTGATAGGGTTGCTGTTCAAAGGCAGCGAGCGGATCGGGAAGACTCAAGTATCTCCCTCAAGCCCTTCGACCGAGCTGTCAGGCAAATCCTACCGTGCAAGCCACTTCGACGTGCATGCTTGGCCCCCAGCCGTTGACTGACAGCGTCTCTACCTCGTTGTAGCTCCTCCAATCCGGTGCGGAGCATTTTGAATACCAGGTGCTTCTACCAGCTTAGAGCGTCCCCCCTGACAAAGCTACAGACGCTCGGAAGAGTCGAAGCGAGACTGTGTCCGAGACTGTGGATGTTTGTTGTGCGTGCAGGAATTGATCGTCGGTTGTGAGAGGGCCAACGCGTTGCGGTCGTGGCTCACATTGTTCGTCACTTGGTCATCCCATCTCCAACGGAATAGCTGCTGCTGGCCCTTACATGGTCGATTCCAATTACGCGGTGAAAGATGTCCAGAACCAGTTCGCACCCAGCTTGTCGCGAGCTCTCATGCATTCCTTCGGCCTCGTCAGCAGGATCAGGCGAGGCTCACATGAGATCGTCAAGCGGGAGGGAGCAGTATTCGCAGAAGCCCGCCGATACCCCCAACCTAAGCTCCCCCTCGAAACACTTCCCACTCTACATGTGCTCCATGGCAAGCCCGCTCCAGCCAGCAATCGTCGCTCCTGCGCGGAGGTCATGACCTGGCACTTCATTTAAAGCTGCTCGCAAGATTGGCAGTTGTCTCGTCCAGGACTATCACGTCCTCTGCCCGACGCCACGAACGTCTTACCTTACTACCCTCCAGCTACTACTAGACGCGGCGGGCTAACGGGCGTCCTCAAAAGTTCACTATGTCGCCTTGCATCACGGCTGGTTCATCGTCAGAAAGTATTCCAGGTTGTGACGGGCTCTGCAGAGCTGCAGAGGTATTCTGGAATCGGACACAAGTGAAATTAGCCGGCAAGGCCGAGATCACGTGTGATTGCTTTCGCCACCCGCGGCGTTGCGATATCTCCCAACTCGACATCAACAACGAAGCGCAGCCAACCATATCTGCATGCCGCCAAGAGCGCAGATCTGGTCCTGCGTTACGCTTTCCACTAGGCCGGTTAATCAGCGACTAATGCAGGCCCGCGCCGCCCTTCTTAGGGTGCGTATAGAACAAAAGAAGAGTCGACGAAATTACTATAATAAGCGAGGATACTAACCTTACCGCTAGGCTAGCTAGACGTCTTTTAAAGCTTCTAATATATAATAGTATCTCTCCGTAAGTAGTAACCCGGGGATGCAAATACATCCTCGTTAGCCGGTATAGGTAAGTTAGTACGTAATAGCCGGCAAATACCGTACGTATAGCGGCTTAGCTATATATACCTTAGTATACCCCGTGCATATCTAGTACACGGCGTACTTACTAGACTAGGAAGGAGCGTATACTAGTTGTCGCCTAGCGCGGGTACTAGAAGTAGGCTTAAGCCTCGAGCTAGGCCGTTGTATATGTCTATACTATCTCCGGCCGTAGCTACTATATATTACCGTTCTGCTTCTACCGCGGCTTACTTAAGCTACCTATTCCTCTTAGAGACTCTCTAAGATACCTACCGTAGGGATTATTAAGGAGATTACTTACGTTATTAGCGGTGTCCTAGTAATCTTTAACGTCGACAACCCGTTAACGAAACTTTGTCCCACGAAGACGACAATTACTAAGACATCTAGTACGTCGCGTAGTACCTCGTATAGTACTTCTTATAGTACTTCCTATAGTTATTAATTACGCTATAGTAGGCGGCGAAGTACTAAGCGGCAGCGTATATATCGACCGTATATAAATATAAAAGGCTTGCCTTCCGTGCTAATTATAATGTCGATACCTTTAAACCTTTAAAACCTAAATATCCTTATTAGTATCCTTATAACGCTCCGTTAGGTCTCGTTAAGTAAGGTAAGTACCGTTAACTATAAGGATCGTACGAGTATAGAACGCGTATTAGGTTATAGTAGATATATAATAAGTATAACGAGTTAAACTATTATTGCCGTTTATAGTCGTAACGGTAACGTATTATATAATACGTCGGGCGACGGTAGGTATAGCTAAACTAGCCGTCCTAGGCGCTATAACTATAGTACTACTATAATCGGCCCCTTACTTATTACGACTAGCTCGTCGATACGCGCGTAGCCTTTCGTAATATATAGTTATTTAAAATCGATCTGTAAACCCGTATTAAGCTTCTTAGCTAAGCTAGGACGTAACCCGCCTAACGTACCGCTACGCGTACGCTTTAGTAATAGCGTAACGAGTTAACTAAGTTCTATAGTATTCTTAGTTAGCTTAGATAATTTATCGACCGTAATAGTAACTTATAATACGCGGGGGTACGCGGCTAATAAGGCGTCGCGGCGTACGGTATCGGGGACCTCGCTATTACCGTAGTTAAGACGTTATCTATAATACTCTTTACCTAGCGTAGTATTGCAATCTAATAAAGTCGTCTCGACGTAGTAGAGCTCGGTAGGCTTAGTTAGTATTAAGACACGGGTATAGGAATACTTTTCTCTATATTAGTAGAACCTAATAAACCTCTCTAAGTAAATTACTAAGCGATAGTATATAGGGTTAGGGTTAGGGGTTTAAGTAGCTCGCTATTTAACGCCTAGCTATATAGTATACACTTAAAGATAAACTTCGGAACTACTATATTGTCTATCGGATCGAATATCTAGTAGCCCCTAACGTAGTACTCCGTCCTAGCTAATTCGTATCTATCTACGTAGTCGTTATCGTAG